>JAXIVJ010005258.1:0-7500 GCA_036785665.1 Chirona hameri | reverse complement strand
AGATAGAGATAGAGATAGAGATAGAGATAGAGATAGAGATAGAGATAGAGATAGAGATAGAGATAGAGATAGAGATAGAGATAGAGATAGAGATAGAGATAGAGATAGAGATAGAGATAGAGATAGAGATGGAGATGGAGATGGAGATGGAGATGGAGATGGAGATGGAGATGGAGATGGAGATGGAGATGGAGATGGAGATAGAGATGGAGATGGAGATGGAGATGGAGATAGAGATGGAGATAGAGATAGAGATAGAGATAGAGATAGAGATAGAGATAGAGATAGAGATAGAGATAGAGATAGAGATAGAGATAGAGATAGAGATAGAGATAGAGATAGAGATAGAGACAGAGATAGAGATAGAGACAGAGATAGAGATAGAGATAGAGATAGAGATAGAGATAGAGACAGAGACAGAGACAGAGACAGAGACAGAGACAGAGACAGAGACAGAGACAGAGACAGAGACAGAGACAGAGACAGAGACAGAGACAGAGACAGAGACAGAGACAGAGACAGAGACATAGACAGAGACAGAGACAGAGACAGAGACAGAGACAGAGACAGAGACAGAGACAGAGACAGAGACAGAGACAGAGACAGAGACAGAGACAGAGACAGAGACAGAGCCAGAGACAGAGACAGAGACAGAGACAGAGACAGAGACAGAGACAGAGACAGAGACAGAGACAGAGACAGAGACAGAGACAGAGACAGAGACAGAGACAGAGACAGAGACCGAGACAGAGACCGAGACCGAGACAGAGACAGAGACAGAGACAGAGACAGAGACAGAGATAGAGATAGAGATAGAGATAGAGATAGAGATAGAGATAGAGATAGAGATAGAGATAGAGATAGAGATAGAGATAGAGAATAGAGATAGAGATAGAGATAGAGATAGAGATAGAGATAGAGATAGAGATAGAGATAGAGAAAGAGATAGAGATAGAGATAGAGATAGAGTTAGAGATAGAGATAGAGATAGAGATAGAGATAGAGATAGAGATAGAGATAGAGATAGAGATAGAGATAGTGATAGAGATAGAGATAGAGATAGAGATAGAGATAGAGATAGAGATAGAGATAGAGATAGAGATAGAGATAGAGATAGAGATAGAGATAGAGATAGAGATAGAGATAGAGATAGAGATAGAGATAGAGATAGAGATAGAGATAGAGATAGAGATAGAGATAGAGATAGAGATAGAGAAAGAGATAGAGATAGAGATAGAGATAGAGATAGAGATAGAGATAGAGATAGAGATAGAGATAGAGATAGAGATAGAGATAGAGATAGAGATAGAGATAGAGATAGAGATAGAGATAGAGATAGAGATAGAGATAGAGATAGAGATAGAGATAGAGATAGAGATAGAGATAGAGATAGAGATAGAGATAGAGATAGAGATAGAGATAGAGATGGAGATGGAGATGGAGATGGAGATGGAGATGGAGATGGAGATGGAGATGGAGATGGAGATGGAGATGGAGATGGAGATGGAGATGGAGATGGAGATGGAGATGGAGATGGAGATAGAGATAGAGATAGAGATAGAGATAGAGATAGAGATAGAGATAGAGATAGAGATAGAGACAGAGACAGAGACAGAGACAGAGACAGAGACAGAGACAGAGACAGAGACAGAGACAGAGACAGAGACAGAGACAGAGACAGAGACAGAGATAGAGATAGAGACAGAGACAGAGACAGAGACAGAGACAGAGACAGAGACAGAGACAGAGACAGAGACAGAGACAGAGACAGAGACAGAGACAGAGACAGAGACAGAGACAGAGACAGAGACAGAGACAGAGACAGAGACAGAGACAGAGACAGAGACAGAGACAGAGACAGAGACAGAGACAGAGACAGAGACAGAGACAGAGACAGAGACAGAGACAGAGACAGAGACAGAGACAGAGACAGAGACAGAGACAGAGACAGAGACAGAGACAGAGACAGAGACAGAGACAGAGACAGAGACAGAGACAGAGACAGAGACAGAGACAGAGACAGAGTTAGAGACAGAGTTAGAGACAGAGTTGAGACAGAGTTAGAGACAGAGACAGAGACAGAGACAGAGACAGAGACAGAGATAGAGATAGAGATAGAGATAGAGATAGAGATAGAGATAGAGATAGAGATAGAGATAGAGATAGAGATAGAGATAGAGATAGAGATAGAGATAGAGATAGAGATAGAGATAGAGATAGAGATAGAGATAGAGATAGAGATAGAGATAGAGATAGAGATAGAGATGGAGATGGAGATGGAGATGGAGATGGAGATGGAGATGGAGATGGAGATGGAGATGGAGATAGAGATGGAGATGGAGATGGAGATGGAGATAGAGATGGAGATAGAGATAGAGATAGAGATAGAGATAGAGATAGAGATAGAGATAGAGATAGAGATAGAGATAGAGATAGAGATAGAGATAGAGATAGAGATAGAGACAGAGATAGAGATAGAGACAGAGATAGAGATAGAGATAGAGATAGAGATAGAGATAGAGACAGAGACAGAGACAGAGACAGAGACAGAGACAGAGACAGAGACAGAGACAGAGACAGAGACAGAGACAGAGACAGAGACAGAGACAGAGACAGAGACAGAGACAGAGACAGAGACAGAGACAGAGACAGAGACAGAGACCGAGACCGAGACCGAGACCGAGACCGAGACCGAGACCGAGACCGAGACCGAGACCGAGACAGAGACAGAGACAGAGACAGAGACAGAGACAGAGACAGAGACAGAGACAGAGACAGAGACAGAGACAGAGACAGAGACAGAGACAGAGACAGAGACAGAGACAGAGACAGAGACAGAGACAGAGACAGAGACAGAGACAGAGACAGAGACAGAGACAGAGACAGAGACAGAGACAGAGACAGAGACAGAGACAGAGACAGAGACAGAGACAGAGACAGAGACAGAGACAGAGACAGAGACAGAGACCGAGACAGACCGAGACGAGACAGAGACCGAGACCGAGACAGAGACCGAGACCGAGACCGAGACCGAGACCGAGACCGAGACCGAGACCGAGACCGAGACCGAGACCGAGACCGAGACCGAGACCGAGACCGAGACCGAGACCGAGACCGAGACCGAGACCGAGACCGAGACCGAGACCGAGACCGAGACCGAGACAGAGACAGAGACAGAGACAGAGACAGAGACAGAGACAGAGACAGAGACAGAGACAGAGACAGAGACAGAGACAGAGACAGAGACAGAGACAGAGACAGAGACAGAGACAGAGACAGAGACAGAGACAGAGACAGAGACAGAGACAGAGACAGAGACAGAGACAGAGACAGAGACAGAGACAGAGACAGAGACAGAGACAGAGACAGAGACAGAGACAGAGACAGAGACAGAGACAGAGACAGAGACAGAGACAGAGACAGAGACAGAGACAGAGACAGAGACAGAGACAGAGACAGAGACAGAGACAGAGACAGAGAGACAGAGACAGAGACAGAGACAGAGACAGAGACAGAGACAGAGACAGAGACAGAGACAGAGACAGAGACAGAGACAGAGACAGAGACAGAGACAGAGACAGAGACAGAGACAGAGACAGAGACAGAGACAGAGACAGAGACAGAGACAGAGACAGAGACAGAGACAGGGACAGAGACAGAGACAGAGACAGAGACAGAGACAGAGACAGAGACAGAGACAGAGACAGATACAGAGATAGAGACAGAGATAGAGACAGAGACAGAGATAGAGATAGAGATAGAGATAGAGATAGATATAGAGATAGAGATAGAGATAGAGATAGAGATAGAGATAGAGATAGAGATAGAGATAGAGATAGAGATAGAGATAGAGATAGAGATAGAGATAGAGATAGAGATAGAGATAGAGATAGAGATAGAGATAGAGATAGAGATAGAGATAGAGATAGAGATAGAGATAGAGAAAGAGATAGAGATAGAGATAGAGATAGAGATAGAGATAGAGATAGAGATAGAGATAGAGATAGAGATAGAGAAAGAGATAGAGATAGAGATAGAGATAGAGATAGAGATAGAGATAGAGATAGAGATAGAGATAGAGATAGAGATAGAGATAGAGATAGAGATAGAGATAGAGATAGAGATAGAGATAGAGATAGAGATAGAGATAGAGATAGAGATAGAGATAGAGATAGAGATAGAGATAGAGATAGAGATAGAGATAGAGATAGAGATAGAGATAGAGATAGAGATAGAGATAGAGATAGAGATAGAGATAGAGATAGAGATAGAGATAGAGATAGAGATAGAGATAGAGATAGAGATAGAGATAGATAGAGATAGAGATAGAGATAGAGATAGAGATAGAGATAGAGATAGAGATAGAGATAGAGATAGAGATAGAGATAGAGATAGAGATAGAGATAGAGATAGAGATAGAGATAGAGATAGAGATAGAGATAGAGATAGAGATAGAGATAGAGATAGAGATAGAGATAGAGATAGAGATAGAGATAGAGATAGAGATAGAGATAGATATAGAGATAGAGATAGAGATAGAGATAGAGATAGAGATGGAGATGGAGATGGAGATGGAGATGGAGATGGAGATGGAGATGGAGATGGAGATAGAGATGGAGATGGAGATGGAGATGGAGATGGAGATGGAGATGGAGATGGAGATGGAGATGGAGATGGAGATGGAGATGGAGATGGAGATAGAGATAGAGATAGAGATAGAGATAGAGATAGAGATAGAGATAGAGATAGAGATAGAGATAGAGATAGAGATAGAGAGATAGAGATAGAGATAGAGACAGAGACAGAGACAGAGACAGAGACAGAGACAGAGACAGAGACAGAGACAGAGACAGAGACAGAGACAGAGACAGAGACAGAGACAGAGACAGAGACAGAGACAGAGTCAGAGACAGAGACAGAGACAGAGACAGAGACAGAGACAGAGACAGAGACAGAGACAGAGACAGAGACAGAGACAGAGACAGAGACAGAGACAGAGACAGAGACAGAGACAGAGACAGAGGCAGAGACAGAGACAGAGACAGAGACAGAGACAGAGACAGAGACAGAGACAGAGACAGAGACAGAGACAGAGACAGAGACAGAGACAGAGACAGAGACAGAGACAGAGACAGAGACAGAGACAGAGACAGAGACAGAGACAGAGACAGAGACAGAGACAGAGACAGAGACAGAGACAGAGACAGAGACAGAGACAGAGACAGAGACAGAGACAGAGACAGAGACAGAGACAGAGACAGAGACAGAGACAGAGACAGAGACAGAGACAGAGACAGAGACAGAGACAGAGACAGAGACAGAGACAGAGACAGAGACAGAGACAGAGACAGAGACAGAGACAGAGACAGAGCCAGAGACAGAGACAGAGACAGAGACAGAGACAGAGACAGAGACAGAGACAGAGACAGAGACAGAGACAGAGACAGAGACAGAGACAGAGACAGAGACAGAGACAGAGACAGAGACAGAGACAGAGACCGAGACAGAGACAGAGACAGAGACAGAGACAGAGACAGAGATAGAGATAGAGATAGAGATAGAGATAGAGATAGAGATAGAGATAGAGATAGAGATAGAGATAGAGATAGAGATAGAGATAGAGATAGAGATAGAGATAGAGATAGAGATAGAGATAGAGAAAGAGATAGAGATAGAGATAGAGATAGAGTTAGAGATAGAGATAGAGATAGAGATAGAGATAGAGATAGAGATAGAGATAGAGATAGAGATAGAGATAGTGATAGAGATAGAGATAGAGATAGAGATAGAGATAGAGATAGAGATAGAGATAGAGATAGAGATAGAGATAGAGATAGAGATAGAGATAGAGATAGAGATAGAGAGATAGAGATAGAGATAGAGATAGAGATAGAGATAGAGATAGAGATAGAGATAGAGATAGAGATAGAGATAGAGATAGAGATAGAGATAGAGATAGAGATAGAGATAGAGATAGAGATAGAGATAGAGATAGAGATAGAGATAGAGATAGAGATAGAGATAGAGATAGAGATAGAGATAGAGATAGAGATAGAGATAGAGATAGAGATAGAGATAGAGATAGAGATAGAGATAGAGATAGAGATAGAGATAGAGATAGAGATAGAGATAGAGATAGAGATAGAGATAGAGATAGAGATAGAGATAGAGATGGAGATAGAGATAGAGATAGAGATAGAGATAGAGATAGAGATAGAGATAGAGATAGAGATAGAGATAGAGATAGAGATAGAGATAGAGATAGAGATAGAGATAGAGATAGAGATAGAGATAGAGATAGAGATAGAGATAGAGATAGAGATAGAGATAGAGATAGAGATAGAGATAGAGATAGAGATAGAGATAGAGATAGAGATAGAGATAGAGATAGAGATAGAGATAGAGATAGAGATAGAGATAGAGATAGAGATAGAGATAGAGATAGAGATAGAGATAGAGATAGAGATAGAGATAGAGATAGAGATAGAGATAGAGATAGAGATAGAGATAGAGATAGAGATAGAGATAGAGATAGAGATAGAGATAGAGATAGAGATAGAGATAGAGATAGAGATAGAGATAGAGATAGAGATAGAGATAGAGATAGATAGAGATAGAGATAGAGATAGAGATAGAGATAGAGATAGAGATAGAGATAGAGATAGAGATAGAGATAGAGATAGAGATAGAGATAGAGATAGAGATAGAGATAGAGATAGAGATAGAGATAGAGATAGAGATAGAGATAGAGATAGAGATAGAGATAGAGATAGAGATAGAGATAGAGATAGAGATAGAGATAGAGATAGAGATAGAGATAGAGATAGAGATAGAGATAGAGATAGAGATAGAGATAGAGATAGAGATAGAGATAGAGATAGAGATAGAGATAGAGATAGAGATAGAGATAGAGATAGAGATAGAGATAGAGATAGAGATAGAGATAGAGCTAGAGCTAGAGCTAGAGCTAGAGCTAGAGCTAGAGCTAGAGCTAGAGCTAGAGCTAGAGCTAGAGCTAGAGCTAGAGCTAAGCTAGAGCTAGAGCTAGAGCTAGAGCTAGAGCTAGAGCTAGAGCTAGAGCTAGAGATAGAGATAGAGATAGAGATAGAGATAGAGATAGAGATAGAGATAGAGATAGAGATAGAGATAGAGATAGAGATAGAGATAGAGATAGAGATAGAGATAGAGATAGAGATAGAGATAGAGATAGAGATAGAGATAGAGATAGAGATAGAGATAGAGATAGAGATAGAGATAGAGATAGAGATAGAGATAGAGATAGAGATGGAGATGGAGATGGAGATGGAGATGGAGATGGAGATGGAGATGGAGATGGAGATGGAGATGGAGATGGAGATAGAGATGGAGATGGAGAGGAGATGGAGATGGAGATAGAGATAGAGATAGAGATAGAGATAGAGATAGAGATAGAGATAGAGATAGAGATAGAGATAGAGATAGAGATAGAGATAGAGATAGAGACAGAGACAGAGATAGAGA
>JAXIVJ010005257.1:57500-75569 GCA_036785665.1 Chirona hameri | reverse complement strand
GTGATAACGTTAATCCCAAAGAAGGGTGATCAGACCATGCTGAAGAACAAACGTGCGATTTGTCTTTTGGACACAGTATACAAAATTGTGGCCAAGGTTTTGGCTAATCGTCTTGCGCGAGTTATGCATTGTTTGGTATCTGAGGACCAAACGGGTGCCATCAGAAACAGATATATTGGGACCAATCTACGAACAATAGCGGATGTAATCGAGTTATGTGAAAAGGAAAGTGAGGAGGGCATTTTAATGGCATTAGATTTTAAAGATGCGTTTAACTCGGTAGAACACTCATTTGTGTATGCAACGTTAAAACGATTTAACTTCGGAAATGATTTTATCGGGTGGGTTAGTTTGTTGCATAGTAATTCAGAATTAGCTATTAACAACAATGGGTATACGTCAGGCTGGTTCAAACCCTCTAGAGGATTGCAACAAGGATGTCCTGTCTCAGCACCAATTTTTGCACTTGTCGAAATTTTGGCGTTAAGCATTCGAGCCTGTAATGATATTCAAAGAGTTCGCTGGAAAAATGAGGCATACATTTTAACTCAGTATTGTGATGATACAACCGTGTTTGTAAGAGATCATGCATCTGCCGAGCGTGTTCGATGCATGGTTCAGGACTTTGGGAAAGTATCAGGCTTATCATTGAATTTAGAAAAGTGTAATTTGATGTGGTTAGGGAAATGTAAACTTTCTGAACAGCCGATATTGGAAAGGCGTCCAGTATCAGCAGTTAAGATACTTGGTGTGTGGTTTAGTGCGACACGCGATTGCTGTGCGGATAACGTGGATCCGATCATTAATAAAATTAAGCGTACGTTAGCTACATGGTCTCAGATGGACCTTAAAATAAAGGGAAGGATAACTATTGCCAAATCTCTGGTATTATCGCAGTTGACATACCTTATGGCAGCGAGTCGTATTAGCAATGCGCACATTGAAGATGTACAAAAACTCATTATGAAATTTATTTGGAGGGGAAGACCACCGAAAGTAGCGAAAGGGGTGCTAGTGCAGGATATTAGCGAAGGGGGCTTGAACGCTCCGGACCTGAAAATGATATATAAGGCGCAAAGGGTTGCGTGGCTCACGCGAATGATGCAACATCCAAATCTTACCTTTGTTAAAGTGTTTCTTCAGAAACTAAAAGCCACCGCATTTAATGATGTTTTGAGGTCCCATTACAGCGATTGCTGGGTTAAAAGATTGAATTTGGCGCCTTTTTACAAGGAAATGCTGGCTTGGTACAGAGAGATTGTTCCGAGAAAGGAACCTAGTAGTGGTAAAGAGGTGCGTTTACAGCTAATCTGGAATAATGAGGCGATTCGGGTCGGAGGAAAACCCGTGTGTCATAGTGGGCTCGCTGAACAGGGGATAAGCTTTATCGACGAATTTTTGGATGACAACGGGCGAGTGTTAATATATCAGGAGTTTATGAGCAGGTACCAGCCCCGGCACGTTGACCCATTAACGTACATTGGATGGTGTCGAGTTATTCCCCCACGATGGAAAGCCTTGGCGGCTGGTAGCGCAACATTGGCTGCAGAGGAGAAGGCTTCATCGGTTCAGATATACTATCAAAATAAAGTATTTGCACTAGACATCCTAAGAACGCGACATTTCTACACATTACAACGGTCGGTTTTGACGCCTACTGCGCAGCACCGATGGGTAGCTGACGGGATCGATTTTGGTGACTGTTGGCAGAAAATATATAGCTTACCATTCAAAGTAACAAAATCAACTCGTCTTCAGAGCCTCCAGTACAGGATAACTCACAGATATTTTACCACAAAGCGGTTTTTATTCACTAGGCAAGCTGTAGCAGACCCATTTTGTAACGACTGTGGCGACATTGATAATTTGCAGCACTGTTTTGTGTTATGCCCATAGTTGATTATGTTTTGGAATAAGGTTTCTGACGCTCTTAATAGGACGCTACGAAGAATATTTCATTTTAAGTCGGTAGCATAGCGGTGCTGTTCGGCTATGTTCGTGGACCGGTGTCACTTAACGTAATTCTATTATATGCCAAACAGTTTATCGTCAGTTAAAAATTCCACGACAGTAACGTCGACTTCGAAGGATTTAGGAGTTACCTTAGCAGAATGTTCGATATTGAAAAGTGTGTTGCGATACGGAATGACAGAGTGGATAATTTGGAAGAGGCATGGAAGCCATTTGTATCTGTCGCCCTACAGCTTCAGCTATAATTATTACTGTAGTCCAGGTGCGGTAATCTGGATATGACGGTTGATTATTTTATACAATGTGCGATATGTTAGTGTGGGGTGTCGTGCCAGACGTGATCTTTGATGTGTTTGTGTTTTAAGTGCTATGTGTTTCTGAGGGAAGGTCTCCTCAAATACAAGTGTTTGTGTATACAATGGGATAGGCCCCCGTCCTTTCCCCACCCGGGCTAACCCGGGACCGGCCCTCAGCATGAGCTGTGGGCCGGTCGGCCGGCCGGGCGTGTGGGGCGCCGGCCTCGCTGGTCGACGGCTCGCACGCCCGGCCGGTGGCGAGGGGGCGCCGCTTCGCGAACGGAAGCCGCTGAAAAACGCGAGGCGGCGCGGGCGGGGGCCGCCGATGGGCCCCATCGGGCTGATGGGCCAATCGGACCGAATTAAAAAAAAAACTTTGGCAGCGTAAAGGATTTCTGTGTAGCTCTCTAGAGCTCAATATGACGTCATCAACCGAAATACTCAAATGTACTTTTTATGAAATTGAGCACTGTTTGCGAGAAACAATGTCATAATCGTGTTCGGCAACAATTTCTTCATATTTTGCACCACAAGCGGCGTACATTTGACAACTTTTGGGAAGGTGGGACAGTCCCTTTAAAGGGAAATAATGACCTTTTTCCACAAAAATGGAGTTAGCACTTGAAATCGCCAGACGAGACCAAAATATATTGTAAATTCATCACATTTTGCATGAAAACTTTCCTACCGAAAGATATTTCAAGTTAAAGTTGATAAGCGTTCCACACTTTTAACGACCGGTACTTGCAAGTACTTTTGGTCCTCATCAAACTGCGGGCGTTTCCCGTATTGTTTTTTTACGCAATGGAGTGGAAAATATATTGTGCGTTCTGCTTGTTGTGATTATATGCCCGGCGATCTTCTAAAACTAACAGCGATTGGAAAAAGTGGCAATACAATCGGAAGCTCATCGATGCACATTAACGGCGGCATAGTTAGTGGTTGCGACCCTCAATTTTTGAAAATAAATTCATTTGTTTTCAACATTAGGAGTATTGTATAATTTGGCTGCGGCTGTATATAACACTATGCTTTATATTATCATGAAAAATAATAATTTGTCCCAAAAAAAACTAACAAACAATAACACAAAACTGGCAATTAAATCGGAAGCTCATCGATGCACATCGACGGCGACCTATTTAGCGTCGGCGATTTGTTTACAAAGTCATTGTCATGCTTCTCGGCGCACTTAACCATCTCGGCGCACTTGGCGAGTTGTTCCTGATTAGTATACCCAAGTCCCGTAGCAGGCTTTGTTAATGACGTCACTGGTGCCATTCTTGTGTAGCATTGCAAAATATATCTGATTTTCAGTTGAAAGCTAATTAAAGACTTATTCAAATTATTGTTTTTAAGTTTGAATTTTCTTGTTAATCATTATTAAAGGTATTTTATCACTGTATTTCATAGTAGTTGACACTTCAGAAACTTGTGACGTAATAATATTGTATCCAATATGCATTTCTCTCACCTTTTGCTACTGTGGCGCAGTGCCGAGTGCTTTGCGAATACTAGCTTGCCTGGAGTTCAATTCATTCCGCCCTTATTTTATTCTAGTTGGTATAGTTTGCATGTTGTTGTTATTCATGACTTATACTGATAGTCAGTCATGCATCACGGATGCTTCACGGATTGCTTCACGGATCAGAGCGCTGCTCGAACGCACGCTAGTAGCGCTTTCGTTCCCCATGGCAACCAGGCGAGAGCCAATGAAAAGCCAGAACGTATTCCCTTTCTGGCTTTTGATTGGCTGACGCCTGGTTGCCATGGAGAACGAAAGCGCTACTAGCGTATGTCCGAGCAGCGCTCAGTTTGATCGGAAATGTCACAGAGCCTCCAAATATGCCGCACTCGATGTAAACAATGGTAGGGAAGGATTAATTTGTCAATGACCTTCATGAAGTACACAAGGTACTTGTTTTGTATTTTTTCCAAGCTTTCAACTTTGAATCTGGGAATAATTTTATTTAATTCTTAAATTTAAATAAAATAATTTTAAAACCATAACGGTAGCCTAAGAAATTGTTGCTAACAAAATCAAAAGGTCATTATTTCCCTTTAAAGGATTCTGAACGATCGACATCGTTGAATAGTAATTTTGTTTTGTCATTGTTTAGCATAAGAGACTGTCGTTTCCCAAATCAGGTGTTGATTTAGCTTTGATGTGACTGTCGTTTCAGAAATGCCCTGCGTCGTATCGCAGTTGGTGGCAGTGCTGCTGTTTGTCAGCTGCTGCCCGTGTGTCCTCACTGCCCGCCTGCCAGCCGCGGTAAGAACCAATGTTACGGCTGCTGCCTTTCCTGCTGCTGTTTGCCAGCTGCTGCCCGTGTGTCCTCACTGCCCGCCTGCCAACCGCGGTAAGAACCAATGTTACGACTGCTGCCTTTCCTGCTGCTGTTTGCCAGCTGCTGCACGCGTGTCCTCACTGCCCGCCTGCCAGCCGCGGTAAGAACCAATGTTACGGCTGCTGCCTTTCCTGCTGCTGTTTGCCAGCTGCTGCCCGTGTGTCCTCACTGCCCGCCTGCCAGCCGCGGTAAGAACCAATGTTACGGCTGCTGCCTTTCCTGCTGCTGTTTGCCAGCTGCTGCCCGTGTGTCCTCACTGTCCGCCTGCCAGCCGCGGTAAGAGCCAATGTTACGGCTGCTGCCTTTCCTGCTGCTGTTTGCCAGCTGCTGCACGTGTGTCCTCACTGCCCGCCTGCCAGCCGCGGTAAGCATCAATGTTACGGCTGCTGCCCTTCATTCTTGCTTTATTTGAGGTCCTATTTGAGCTTCGGCCCTAAACTGCTACCTCTCTGCCTTTTCTCCCTTTGTGCCAGGCATGGAAGTACCTACTGCTTTTATCATGTTGGGCCGGGAGTATCTGGTTTTGTCTTTTACAGATCGGTAGGTAGGTAAACGTTTTATCGTTGGGTAGAATTGGTAAGGATGGCTCACTTTCCAAAGTAGTGAGTTTTACGATTGCAGCTCACTGGAAGTGGCGAACGTTGACCATCAATGAGTGTTTTAACATTTCTCACCTTAGTGTTACTGTTCACGTTTTGGTACCTAACCATTAAAGGAAACCAGTCAGTTTCGTAATGTGATTTTAAATGAGATAGCAGTGTTGAAGGCCATGTCGAGAAATCACCTACTGCATAGGGGAGAGTGGGGAGAACTGGGACCCAGGAGAAGTGGGACAGTGAGATTATTTGAAGAAAGAGATGGCCAATTCGATTCATTTGTGTTTATTTACACACTATTGTGACTTCTGCACATCACTATGACAACAGCTTCCTTTTCCGTCGCGGCCTCTTTGTGATACGTGAGTGCTCCTGAAAAAGTGTGATTTTTAATGGTTTGTTAAAGGGATATTGCCACCTCACAGGCCAATATGGAGTTTTCGGTGTATATCGGTAGATTAAGGCGCACATTCGTAAGATGATTGGCGCACATTCGTAGGATTGGAGTCGCCTCATCACTATTTAGAATCACTTCTTTGCGGACTATAATTTGCTTTTTAATATTGCAAACTCAACATCACCATTCCGTCAGTGTACTTTAAAATTAGAATGCGTATACAGTTAATTATATTTTCAACAATCATAGCATCTTTCATAATAAAACATGAATAAAACAGCAAGAATGGACATGGCTCGACTTTGGGGCCGTAGGAGATTGGTGACCAATACCTTATAACACATATAGACTTTTCAAGGTCATGTCTCGGCGAATTCGGACGCTTCGGCTTTGGGCGGGCGCCAATTTCACAGCGAAATGGATGAGAGCGGTCATCATGAATCTAGTACTGAGCACAGCTGGGACCAACGTTTTGGAGTCAGCAAAAAATGTATATACCCTACAGTAGGTGCTGCAGGAGTAAGTTTGAGCTTGAGCATACACGATTGTTGATCCCCACCATTCATTTAAGTTGCTTTTTAGAAATCCTCCAGAGGTGGTAATATCCCTTTAAGTACATTACAAAAAAATATAATACCTTATTGATTGATTTTGACTTATGTTTGGAATCGTCTGAGCATATGGTATCAAATATCAACGCTTAAAACCGGGATGATTGTTGCAATTTCATTGAAATGTTAGTTCATTAAAATATGGCGGAGTGGGGAGAAGTGAGCCCTTCAGGCCGACTGAAGGCCCCCTCAGGCCGACCGAGGGTCCCTCATCCCAAAGGGGTACCCGTGGGTGACCAGGGTACCCCCTTGGATACGTCCCTGCATGTGTCCCAGGTCTCCTTAGCCCGTCCCCATTCTCCACATTTCTCACTTTTTATATATAATGAAATTGAGTCTTAAATATTAGTAATCGAATCTCTGAAATAGCAAGTTTTGGAGAGAAATGATTGTTCTGTCGAATGCTACTTCTTTCAGTTTCATAAATCGTTAAACTATTTTTGTTAGCAATTTGTCAAGGTTAACATTTCTTTTTTTCCCAGTTCTCCCCACTCTCCCCTACCCTGTTTGGTTGTAAAGACTAACTAGCCTCTCGAATATATTTGACGTTTTGTTATGTCATTCACCACCTGCGTCGACAAATTCAGCACTGTGTCGAAAGGCTTCATATGGAAGACATAAATTTTCAGTACAACAAAGAGCTTCGTGGGCCCGTCTTGGGTTGTACGGCACACATGGACGTGAACGGCACACATGTGACAACGGGCATGAACGGCCACATACATTGCCTCGCAGGGCACCATATCATGTAATACACACTAACCATTTTCAGAATTTAACATCCAGTACATATACATCGTCAACACTACATCGTCCTGCACACACGAACCTCATAATTTAGCAATCTACATTCACAAGACATTCAATCCATACAAACGTTGTAAATTACACAAGTCCCACACATACACAATCTTCCTTTCTTGTAAGCAACCTATTTCAATTAGTTATGTTCTTATGTATATTCACATATGTGTATCACTATAACTAAGACTAATCCCAGGAATATTTATAAACAAAACCCTTTCCCGCAAAATATTTGTTGAGCCCAGCTTGAAACTAATGTGGCTGCACTGATTACATCACCTGGTAAATTGTTCCAATGGCTCACAGCCCTTCTACTGAAAAACGACTGTCTTAATCTAGTCCTGCTTTGTTTAACAATAAGTTTATACTGATGGCCTGGCCCTCTTTTCTCCCTATCAAAATCAAACAAGTTCTTTAAATACCTAATCTGTTGACCATTTACAAACTTAAAAACTTCAATGAGATCCCCTCAATCTTCTGTATTTAAGTGAAAGCATATCCAATGTTTTAAACCTATCCTCATATTCTAAATTACTAATACCATTAACCATTTTCGTTGCCCGTTTGTGTACCCTTTCTAGTAACCAACAATCTTTCTCATACGATGTGATAAAAGCAGCGTTACTAGACCAGCGTGATAAAAGCAGCGTTACTAGACCAGCGATCGAACCCTTCACCACTGACAATAGCCCCGTTTACATAGCAATTTCAAAATAGTGGAACATTGTCCACTAATTGTGGAACATATTCCATTAAGCTCGTTTGAGTAGATATCGCCACTACACCAGACTGAGATTTGATCCAATTTGCTCAAACATGGTGTAAGAGTGATCTTGGTTCCTTTTTATTCGAAATCGTGCTTTATAAGTACTGTTAACGGCACAAACATCCAGAGCGAAGTATTTTTTCTTCCGACATGTTGACCTTCATTTGGTAGCGTAACAGCTTTTGCGAAGACTGCTACGCTTCCATATGCGCAACCGATTTACTTTTTTTCCGACGGTAGTTGCCGCTTTTTCGCGAGTAAGAAGAGCTACGAGAGCTACAAGAGGTCTACGAAATCTCCGGAAAGTATCATACCGGTACCATACAACAACACAACCAATAACACAATGTTCCACCAATATACCGGCGCTGTCATTAGTATTTTGTCGCACATATGTTCGCATGGCGCATAGTGCATGCCGCAGGCATCTAAAAAGTGCTTGCGGTGCCTAAAAATGACCCGCTGTGTCGTGCACCGTACCGTAAGTCATGCAGCTCGAAACGTGGGAGGAGCTTATTTTAGCCAAGTTAGCGGGCACTTATTTTCGCGACCAGCACCTGACGTGAATTCTGTATAATACCACGGAAACAACACCAACAAAGGTAATACCTAGGCTGCAACAACCATACGACCAATGTGATACATAACAGCAGACGGTAAATTGACGCACTGACGCCGTAATCGTGATCATGTGATGGTGAAAGAAACCTTCATGCTCCACTATTAGTGAACAATGTTCCACTGATTTGAAACTGCTATGTAAACGGGGCTAATATTATGCTAGTTATGTAAGCAATGATGAGATAATTAGTACATTTGTACTGACTCATTTTATAAATTATTATTTTAAAATAAGTTCCGAGCTTTTACAGTTCATTTCTCTCTTCATTCATTCATTCTTTTTTCATTTCTTCTTTTCGAAGCACACAATGTCATAACATACACCACTTCTCGCAATATTGTTGTATATCTTGATAATTTAGCCAAACCAATGCCATATTCAGCATTTTCAGGTACGAATACCCCTTAGTAGCACATTCAGAGCGATTTAGCAAAGTGACTGGTTTCCTTAACCCGGCAATGGCTGGGGTCTCAGCCGAACGCCATTGGCTGGGGGGGGGGGCGTTTTTCGCCCCTCCCCCTGGTTATCTTCCGAACCAATGACTGCAGCGAGACGCGCAAGGCGGCAATCGAAAGCTCTCAATGAGACGCATCCAAAGCATACACGAAACTTTCAAAATAAGGTCACATGTCAGGTCACGGTCAGGTCAAAGATAAAATTGAGATATTTGAGTTTTTGGGCCATACTTTCCATCCAAAGCCTTAGATTGTGACCAGTATCGCACACAGTGCTCTCAACGGTTTAATACATATCCCGCATAAGCAAAAGTGAAATTGTAACCAAAGGTCAATGTCAAGGTCAGGTCACAGAAGGTCACAGGTCTACGAAAGCCATGTGACACATGTTGTATGGGTTATTTTACACGTATAATTTGATAGTAGCAGTCATTTTCACAATCTGACACCATATAAGGTCAAGGTCAGGTCAAATAAGGTCAAAATGTAACATTGATAAATATAAATAAAGAAGGCATGTGTCTAGACCAGTTTTGAATCACAAATGCAATGCTGGCATTTATTCGTTTGTATCTGGTCATTAAAAGAAAAAAAACGCAATTTCAAAATATGACATCATGAGTTACTCATGCTTAGGGAGCGATAAGTCAGTCAAAAATAAAGATATTGCTTTTAAATTTGGCTTGGGTATTTTCCACATGTGGTTCTTCAACACATTTTCCGGTTTTTTGAAAATGTTTGAAAATGTAGATTTTGAGGGTATTTAAAAACACGTTTTTTTATTTAAACAAAAATGGGTCAAAAACCAAAATATTTACAAATCCGAGATAGCCATTTTGTAGCCCTTGTAATTTGCTATATTTTGGCGCTTTTTATTGTATTTTGCTTTAAATATGGCATTTGTACGGCCTGCTAAATTTTAGCTGATTTTTGTGTCAAACTCGTGTGTAGTGACGTCACTAAATTCGCTATATTGCGAGATAAAAAATCGACGAAATTTCTTCATTTTCGCAAAGAAGACGTATAATTGATGCAGTTTCACGTCGATAGCGCTATTAGTGTCTGAGCTATTGCGAAAGTTGGTGAGGGAGGGGAAACGCCCCCCCCCAGCCAATGGCGGGTTAAAGGAAACCAGTCACTTTCAAAATTGGATTTTTAACTGAGAGATCAGTTTTGAGGGCCATATTGAGAAATCACTTACTGCATACTATGTTCGGTTGTAAAGACTCTCCTGCTGAATAATAAATTATTTTTTGTCCTGTCATTCAGCGCTGTGCCAAAAATATCGGCGCTGTGTCGAAAACCCTCATATGGAAGCACGTGGTAGAAGCAGCGTTAGGGACTGGATCATCGAGCGCACCCTTTGCCACGCACAATATAATGCTAGTTGTGTAAGCAATGATGAGAAAATCATTGCATTTGCACGTACAAATTTTATAAGCTAGATGTCCACCAGCTATCCGTGGTTGGCGGAATCCAAAGTCGGAGGCCACCCACGTGCCCAGTGCCCACGTGTCGACTGACTTCGATTCCGACTCATGCGAACCGCCCCAGACTCATGCCTTTTTTCAAATTTTCTTCTTAGAAAATTTCAGAAAATGTAGAACATCATAGCACCTGCCTACCCTGTAAGTTTCATCATTCTACCCTGTAAGTCTCTCATACTTTCGGAGATCTTAGGGGGAACTAAAGTGCCCCCCCACCTCCACTGCGTGTTAACCCCTCTCCACTGCGTGTTAACCCCTCTCCACTGCGTGTTAACCCCTCTCCACTGCGTATTAACCCCTCTCCACTGCGTGTTAACCCCTCTCCACTGCGTGTTAACCCCTCTCCACTGCGTGTTAACCCCTCTCCATTGCGTGTTAACCCCTCTCCACTGCGTGTTAACCCCCCTCCACTGCGTGTTAACCCCTCTCCACTGCGTGTTAACCCCTCTCCACTGCGTGTTAACCCCCCTCCACTGCGTGTTAACCCCCCTCCACTGCGTGTTAACCCCCCTCCACTGCGTGTTAACCCCTCTCCACTGCGTGTTAACCCCTCTCCACTGCGTGTTAACCCCTCTCCACTGCGTGTTAACCCCTCTCCACTGCGTGTTAACCCCTCTCCACTGCGTGTTAACCCCCCTCCACTGCGTGTTAACCCCTATCCACTGCGTGTTAACCCCTCTCCACTGCGTGTTAACCCCCCTCCACTGTGTGTTAACCCCTCTCCACTGCGCGTGTTCACAAACGGAAACACAGCTCAGTCTGCTGACTGAAATTGAAGCATAGCACGTCAGTGTAGCAGTTCAGCAGTAGAATGTTCCACTGCGACACTCCAAACACTGACAGAGTGCAGAGTGCACTGCATCTTCAGTGCAGTGCTTCAGTGCAGCACTCAGTGAGCAATCACCGGGAGGGGAGCGGACACTCGGGACTTCACACTGGGCACGCAGAGGACTTCACAGTCAGGAAGCAGGGGCTCGCGCCAAGCCGGGGCTTCCCAACTCTCATTTCAAAGATGTGTTTCTCCGCAGCCTGGCCTTGGTTTAGTGACAGTTGGTGTTTCCAGTGACAAATATAGTGAATCACTACATTTTACAAGCAATATAATGATAAAACTTCGATAGTGATACAACTTGTTTTGCCATTTCAGGATGTAGTTTTTAAACTTTGATAACTTCTTCGCTTCTTTGACAGAAGAAGTCAATTGCAATGCCATGCTTGATGCTACGCGTGTGAAGTTATAACTTCACAATAACATGAAGCTCTATAGCTTCATGTTAGTATATTTAAAAAAAAATACACACGTCAATCACCATTGTGGTAATGCACAAGATATTTGGTCCGAATATAGACCGTGACTTGATGTCAGGATGTAAATAGGATGAGAGTTAATCTGACCGGAACATCTATCCGCAATGCCAGCAGCAATCAGTATCACATCAACCCAACCACTTCACAAGTGTACCGCCGTTGCATGCATTTTCACTGTTGACTTAGCAAAATATTTCGTTTTTGTTTCCAGGAGCAGCGAGTTGGAAAGACGCCATTGGAAGATGAGGATTCCCTGCTGGCTCCCGTCAACACATACCATATCATTCATGGTGGGTTGGAAAGTGACCTCATCAAACGTCGCCTAAGCAAAATATTACAACTACAACCAATATGTTCAACAATACTAGCCTGTTCATTACTTCCTGTTAGATTCGAACAGAAAGAACTACAAGTAGTGTGATGCTTCCCGATGTCGGGCAATGCAGAGGCTGGAAATAGGCCTGTAAGTTCAGTCCGACAAACAATATCAGGCCATAGTAGACACAGCGGCTTGCGTTTTCCGTGCTTCGTGGCTCCGCTTTTGTCGGACGGCTCAGACGACAGACATGAATGAATAACTCAGCTAGAACCGGTCCCCAGCACATCACCTGTACCGGTCCCCAGCACGTCACCTGTACCGGTCCCCAGCACGTCACCTGTACCGGTCCGCTGTATGTCACCTGTACCGGTCCCCAGCACGTCACCTGTACCGGTCCCCAGCACGTCACCTGTACCGGTCCGCTGTATGTCACCTGTACCGGTCCCCAGCACATCACCTGTACCGGTCCGCTGTATGTCACCTGTACCGGTCCCCGGCACGTCACCTGTACCGGTCCCCAGTACGTCACCTGTACCGGTCCCCGGCACGTCACCTGTACCGGTCCCCAGCACGTCACCTGTACCGGTCCCCAGCACATCACCTGTACCGGTCCGCTGTCCGTCATCATCCCGACACCGTGCTGTACTTCTCAGAGTGTATCAACATAACCTCTGTAGACGGCACGTTCTACATCAAGTCAGAGGGCGGGGCGGTGGAGACGTGCGGCCTCTACCTCTTCTCGGACGCCGACACCCTGATAGAGGTTCAGCTGGAATACGTGAACGTGCCCTGTCACACCGGGGGCCTGATCGCAGTGAGTCGTCACACCGGGTCACACTCACACTGCCGCGGGTTCGAGTCGCTTCGGCGCTCACTAATTGCCCCTAATTAGGATGGCCTGCAGCCGGTGGCAGACGTCGCGTCCAAGGTCAGGTGACGTGAGAGAGCGGGGCGAACCGTGTCCAGATATGTCGGGCACATGCAACTTTCGCCTCTAAATTCTGCCGGTCACCAGGAATTGCGCGTTCGGGTGGTCGGGTCAGGGCCTGCGCAACAAGCTATGCTTAGCGCTGGGCCTGACCTCGGAAATCCATCCATTCAAAACATTCGGACTAAATTTAAACAAATTCAGGTACGAATACCTATATCTCTTATTTGCACATACTGCGATTTGACAAATGGGTGGCTTCCTTTAAATTGACTGTAAACATCGACGAATAAAGGTATCTGAAAATGTGGCGTATGACATGGAAGTTGGAAAGGCAAATTTCCTTAAATTCCAGCTGGTCCTATTCAGCTGGGAGACACTAGTGGATCTAAGCGGCCAAAGAGGCCATGACCCAAATACGCCTGAAATCGGCCGTCCCAAAGTTGACGCATTTCCTTATTTTGAACAAATCGAAGTAAAAATCGAAACAAGTTTGGAATCGAAGAACTTGATACGTTTTTTAAATCAGTCATTAATGCATAATACAGCAATCTCTGATGTGTTGTTAGAATTGTATGGGACTTCTTGGGATTCCATCTGAACAAACTTTGTTTGCCGTTCTGAACCCGCCTTTGTTGAGAGATGAGCGGACAGCTGGGGCATTCCACGACAAATTGACCCAAAATAATTAAATTTGACACCCTCATATTTGTGAAAATTCTGAGAATGGGTTCATAGGGTAATATCGGGCGCTAAAGCCAGCTGTGACAATCTGTTTTTTTTTAGATCAACGGTCACCGAGTTATAGCCTCGGGCATTTTCGAGAGGTCATGATGTAAGGCCATCTTTGATCGCCTGTAGCTTGTCAACGAACAGCACGAACATAATATTATTGCGTATGGTTGAGTTTGCACTGATGCGATACAACTTTTGGCAATTTCTTTTTTTTTACCCCGTGACCTCGTGACCTAGTTTTCCATGAAATACCTTGATCTGTGGCACCTCAAAATGTGCATTTTTGTCTGAAGCCAAATCAGTCTTTATGAATGTTTTTTTTTGTAAACGTTTTGCCTATAAAAAGTACTTTTAAGCTTCGCAAAAACTCCGGTAGGCGGCGCTGCGAACACATATCTGTGTATCTTCGAAACTGGGAGAGATATCGATATGCAGTAAACCACAGTGGATAGGTCCTAAGTATTCTGAGACGAAAATGTAAGAATACTTTTGTGTTCTGAGGTAAAGGTCAAGGTCGTATTTAAGGGCAAATATTGCAGGTAGCGCTTTGAACATATTGCTGTGTATCTCTAGACTGGGTAGAGATAGCGAGATGTGGTCAGCGACAGTGGATAGGTCTAAGTATTCTGAAACGAAAATATACAGATACTTTTGTGATCTGAGGTCAAGATCAATGTCATATTGAAGGTCGACATTTAAATATTTGACCATAAATATGACCTTGATCTTGACCTAAGATCACAAAAGTATTTGTACATTTTCTTCTCAGAATACTCAGACCTATCCACTGTCGTTTACCGCATCTCAATATCTCTACCCAGTCCAGAGATACACATACATGTGTTGAAAGCGCTACCTGCAATATTTGACCTTAAATGCGACCTTGACCTTGACCTCAGATCACAAAGTATTCGTGCATTTTCCCCTCAGAATACTCAGACCTATCCATTGTCGTTTACTGCATCTCGATATCTCTACCCAGTCCGAAGATACACAGATATGTGTTCGCAGCGCCGACTACCGGAGTTTTTGCGAAGCTTAAAAGTACTATTTATAGGCAAAACGTTTTTTTTTTACAATACAAAAATCATCAAGACTGATTTGACTTCAGACAAAACTGCAAATTTTGAGGTGCCACAGATCAAGGTATTTCATGGGAAACTAGGTCACGAGGTCACGGGGTAAAAAAAAATGAAAAATCCGAAATTGCCAAAAGTTTCCTCGCATCAGTGCGAAATCAACCATATGCAACTATATTACGTTCGTGCTGTTCGTTGACAAGCTACAGACCAT
Source organism: Chirona hameri (assembly GCA_036785665.1). Lineage (NCBI taxonomy): Eukaryota > Metazoa > Arthropoda > Thecostraca > Balanomorpha > Balanidae > Chirona > Chirona hameri. Next base: position 60,633 of record JAXIVJ010005257.1, on the reverse strand, counting down.
CAAAGATGGCCTTACAACATGACCTCTCAATAATACCCGAGGCTTTAACTCGGGTACCGTTGATCTGAAAAATGCAAGATTGTCACAACTGACTTTAGCATCCGCGATTACCCTATAAACCCATTTTCAGAATTGTCAAAAATATGAGGGTGCCTTGGTCGATTTGTCGTGGAATGCCCCGCCCCAGCTGTGGCCCAGTCCGTCGGACTACTGTAATGTACTGACCATCCGGTCTTGTTCAGCTGGTGGACGGTTGGGAGATGAACGGACAGCTGTGGCCCAGTCCGTCGGACCATGCACTCTCGACGCAAGAGCGCGTGCTGGAATACTGCGGTACGGCGCCACCGGCCGGCCGGTTCCGCAGCGCGCAGAACGCCGCCCTGCTGCAGTACCGGCTGCCGGCCGCCGGCTCTGCGCTCTCCATCCGCGTCCGACACGTTCCCAACCCCACTCGTGAGTACTGGGTCACACGTGCCCATCCCCACACGTGAGTACTGGGTCACACGTGCCCTGCCCCACACGTGAGTACTGGGTCACACGTGCCCTGCCCCACACGTGAGTACTGGGTCACACGTGCCCATCCCCACTCGTGAGTACTGGGTCACACGTTCCCAACATCTATGTCATCTAAAGTATTAGTAACTCATGACGTCATTAAAAAAATGGTTTTCCCCCAAAACAAACGTTTTTGAGTTTTTCTGGGGTCAAAAACCAAAATGTTCCAAATACCGAGATAGACAGTTTGTAGCCCTTGCAATGTTCTATTTTTTGTCGCTTTTCGATTGCATTTTGCTTTTAAATATGGCATTTCTACGGCCTGGCAAAGTTTAGATGATTTTTGTGTCAAACTCGTGTGTAGTGACGTCACTAATTTCGATATAACTCAACGTTTTTGGACGAAAATGCTTTATTTTTCACAGAAGACGTCAAATCGATGTAGAAAAAGTACTCGAAGTTTCACGTTGATAGCTCTATTGTTTTTTTAGGTATTACAAAAATTAATCGGGGGGGGGGGGGGGGGGGGGGGCGTTAAACGCCCCCCCCCCCCTGTCGATGGCCATACCATCATACAATCTTACAATCATTTTTGAGAAGTTTCAACGATTTTATATATATAAAAATCATTAAAATGACTTTAAACAAAAGGGGAGAATGGGTTCGCACGTCTCGTTAATGGTCGTTCATCGTAAATTCACGATAGCACTAGTGAAAATGAATCATGCCTACGCCAAATGGTCAGTTTCGCGCCGCCAGGACCCGTTTACATGAGCAAAAGCTATGTACTTTTGCTTATCGTCAGTTTCGCTGACTCATTTAAACGGGATACATGATTTAAATATTGATGTGTAAAATGAAGCGTAGTTAAAATTCCAATGCGCAATAACTATTTGCACTCATCCATGATCAAACAAAATGCACTTGAAATGCGTTGCCCATGAGTCGTATGTACACTACTGCCAGCCGGAGTCGGAGTCGGCATACATTTTACTGACTCTAACTCCGCCTCCGGTCCAAATTACCGACTACTACCAACTCCTACTCCAACCCAGACTCCGATTCCGCAGCCTTGGCCAGTACCGGACCAAGCACGTGAGTACCTCAGGCAACCGATAAGAACGGTGGTGGTGGGCGGTGGCATCATCATAATGGTCATCATCATGATCAATGATAGTGACATCATCATAATGGTTTCGTAAACCAACACCGAGAATCGTGCATCTCTCGACTGTGCAGTGTGCTCAATGCAAAACTGATGCTGTGCCGCACTACATAGCTGTTATGCGGTACGTTAGACGACTGCGGAGGTAGGCTGCCCCGCATTGCAGCTATGCGTACCGGTACAGTCTACGTCGGAGCTAATAAACGGTAACTTTGTTTTCTCACTTCCCTCGCTGTGTGCAGCGTGCAACCAGCTGATGGACGGGACTACAGAGGTGTTTACACTGCGCAACTTCGGCCAGCGCAGAAACTGCACCCTGCTCAGCATAAACCCGGCGGAGGTGCAGATGCTGCCGTTCCACGTGGGGGCGCCCCCCTCTGCTGGCATCAGCCGTCAGGCGCGTGCCGTTCAGCCGTACACAAAGGTGAGGTCAGCGATCTCAAACGGACGAATTTTACGCCCCTGACTAGATGCGAAGCTGAGGAAGGTTGCATCAAATATTTTGCATTAATTCAGTGATTTTAGGAAAGCGAGCTCCAAGGTCAGTGGCACAGGCATATTCTACTCGCTTTCGAAAAATAACTGAATTAGCGCAGTTTTAACTTTTTAATCACTTTTTCGCACGCACTTAATCGCAAGATTTTGACCACTTCCTTGACAAATGATGACTGATGTTCCGGATGATTAACTTTGAACGAAAAGACACTGAGTGACACTTACGTTGAGTGAAAAACTGCTCAATCTTTAACGTGGTGCAGTTTGGAGAACTGGGTGAAAAATTAAATGGGACTGGCAATTAGAGATCAGTCAGAGAGGGTAAACCTAATGCTTTAACATGCGCAGTGGAGGGGGTCACTTTTGTGCCCCCCCCCCCATGCTTGTCGTGAATAGCTGGAAAACGAAGCGGACCAGGGCGGTGTTTTTTCCGCGCGACATTAAAGCTAACTCAATAGCGGATCGTTTGACGAGAACAAAAAAAATCGGTCGGTAATTTTTTGAGTTATATGGATTTAACATCTGAGGCCGATCATGGCGGCCAGAATCGAGGTCGGCGAATAGATATCTTCGGAACCAACAGTTGGATCGGGATGATTCAAACGCCATTCGGTAGTCAATGTCATTGTTCATCACTCAATGTTCAATGACTCATTGCTGGTGACCTGTGACGTCACAGAGGTCAAATTATCAAAATTGTGACATCATCATCATCATTTTATTTTCCAAAATTCGTACATAAAAACAAGCACTGCAGAATACTGAGGTGGTTGGAGCACCTATATCGCGGGACCTCTCCTGACCGTTCCTATGCTGAAAGCAAAGAAATACATATTCGTGTTTTTTTACATTTGTATAACCTGATCGAGCGGACACACGCCCGCGCACCCCTCCCGTGTGACGCCCATCGAAATTTAAGGCGGTGCCCAGCTGCGCCCGGACGGCACAGACGCGCCTCTCATCGGAATCTGTTTGACT
>JAXIVJ010005257.1:2500-55000 GCA_036785665.1 Chirona hameri | reverse complement strand
GGCAGTGTTCGGCCCGTGACAGTGTTCGGCCTGTGGCAGTGTTCGGCCCGTGGCAGTGTTTGGCCTGTGGCAGTGTTCGGTATGTGGCAGTGTTCGGCCTGTGGCAGTGTTCGGCCTGTGGCAGTGTTCAGCCTGTGGCAGTGTTCGGTCTGTGGCAGTGTTCGGTATGTGGCAGTGTTCGGCCTGTGGCAGTGTTCGGTCTGCGGCAGTGTTCAGCATGTGGCAGTGTTCGGCCTGTGTCAGTGCTCAGCCCGTGGCAGTGTTCAGACTGTGGCAGTGTTGAGTTGTGGCAGTGTTCGGTCTGTGGCAGTGTTTGGCCTGTGGCAGTGTTCGGTCTGTGGCAGTGTTTGGCCTGTGGCAGTGTTGAGTTGTGGCAGTGTTCGGTCTGTGGCAGTGTTTGGCCTGTGGCAGTGTTGAGTTGTGACAGTGTTCGGCCTGTGGCAGTGTTCGGCCTGTGGCAGTGTTCGGCCTGTGGCAGTGTTGAGTTGTGGCAGTGTTCAGACTGTGGCAGTGTTGAGTTGTGGCAGTGTTCGGTCTGTGGCAGTGTTCGGCCTGTGGCAGTGTTGAGTTGTGGCAGTGTTCGGCCTGTGGCAGTGTTCGGCCCGTGGCAGTGTTCGGCCTGTGGCAGTGTTCGGCCTGTGGCAGTGTTCGGCCTCTGGCAGTGTTCGGCCTCTGGCAGTGTTCGGCCTGAGGCAGTGTTCAGACTGTGGCAGTGTTGAGTTGTGGCAGTGTTCGGTCTGTGGCAGTGTTCGGCCTGTGGCAGTGTTCGGCCTGTGGCAGTGTTCGGTTTGTGGCAGTGTTCGGCCTGTCGAAGTGTTCGGCCTGTGGCAGTGTTCAGCATGTGGCAGTGTTCGGCCTGTGTCAGTGTTCGGCCTGTGGCAGTGTTCAGACTGTGGCAGTGTTGAGTTGTGGCAGTGTTCGGCCTGTGGCAGTGTTCGGCCTGTGGCAGTGTTCGGTCTGTGGCAGTGTTGAGTTGTGGCAGTGTTCGGCCTGTGGCAGTGTTCGGCCCGTGGCAGTGTTCGGCCCTTGGAAGTGTTCGGCCCGTGGAAGTGTTCGGCCCGTGACAGTGTTCGGCCCGTGACAGTGTTCGGCCTGTGGCAGTGTTCGGAGCATGGTGGCACGCATAAGCTGACACAGTTCATGGCGCGCTGTGGATGTGGCTTCTGTCGGCAGTGTGCGGAGCACGGCTGGCCCGACTTTGTCGAACTGGGCGAAACCAGCGGACTGGACACGGATCGGTCTGCAGCGGTCAGCAGCCGACTCTGTGGCCGCAGCAGCACCCCCGGTCAGTCACAGTCACAGCCACATACACCCGGTCAGTCATCAGTCACAGCCACAGATACCCGGTCAGTCATCAGTCACAGCCACAGACACCCGGCCAGTCATAAGTCACAGCCACATATACCCGGTCAGTCATCAGTCACAGCCACAGACACCCGGCCAGTCATCAGTCACAGCCACAGACACCCGGTCAGTCAGCCACAGCCACAGACACCCGGTCAGTCATCAGTCACAGCCACAGACACCCGGTCAGTCATCAGTCACAGCTACAGACACTCGGTCAGTCATCAGTCACAGCCACAGACACTCGGGACGTCATCAGTCACAGCCACAGACACCCGGCCAGTCATCAGTCACAGCCACAGACACCCGGCCAGTCATCAGTCACAGCCACAGACACTCGGTCAGTCATCAGTCACAGCCACAGACACTCGGGCAGTCATCAGTCACAGCCACAGACACCCGGCCAGTCATCAGTCACAGCCACATACACCCAGTCAGTCATCAGTCACAGCCACAGGCACCCAGTCAGTCAATCACAGCCACAGACACTCGGCCAGTCATCAGTCACAGCCACAGACACCCGGCCAGTCAGCCACAGCCACAGACACCCGGTCAGTCATCAGTCACAGCCACAGACACCCGGTCAGTCATCAGTCACAGCCACATACACCCAGTCAGTCAGTCACAGCCACATACACTCGGCCAGTCATCAGTCACAGCCACAGGCACCCGGCCAGTCATCAGTCACAGCCACAGACACCCGGTCAATCATCAGTCACAGCCACAGATACCCGGTCAGTCATCAGTCACAGCCATAGACACCCGGTCAGTCATCAGTCACAGACACCCGGTCAGTCATCAGTCACAGACACCCGGCCAGTCATCAGTCACAGACACCCGGTCAGTCATCAGTCACAGTCACAGACACCCGGTCAGTCATCAGTCACAGCCACAGGCACCCGGCCAGTCATCAGTCACAGGCACCCGGTCAGTCATCAGTCACAGCCACAGCCACCCGGTCGGTCACAGTCACAGACACCCGGTCAGTCATAAGTCACAGCCAAACACCCGGCCAGTCATCAGTCACAGCCACAGACACCCGGCCAGTCAGTCACAGCCACAGACACCCGGTCAGTCATCAGTCACAACCACAGACACCCAGTCAGTCAGTCACAGCCGCAGACACTCGGCCAGTCATCAGTCACAGCCACAGGCACCCGGCCAGTCATCAGTCACAGCCACAGACACCCGGTCAATCATCAGTCACAGCCACAGATACCCGGTCAGTCATCAGTCACAGCCACAGACACCCGGTCAGTCATCAGTCACATACACCCGGCCAGTCATCAGTCACAGACACCCGGTCAGTCATCAGTCACAGCCACAGGCACCCGGCCAGTCACAGTCACAGCCACAGACACCCGGTCAGTCATCAGTCACAGCCACAGGCACCCGGCCAGTCATCAGTCACATCCACAGGCACCCGGCCAGTCAGTCACAGCCACAGGCACCCGGCCAGTCATCAGTCACAGCCACAGACACCCGGCCAGTCAGTCACAACCACAGACACCCGGCCAGTCATCAGTCACAGCCACAGGCACCCGGCCAGTCAGTCACAGCCACAGACACCCGGCCAGTCATCAGTCACAGCCACAGACACCCGGCCAGTCATCAGTCACAGCCACAGGCACCCGGCCAGTCAGTCACAGCCACAGACACCCGGCCAGTCATCGATCACAGCTACAGACACCCGGTCAATCATCAGTCACAGCCACAGACACCCGGTCAGTCATCAGTCACAGCCACAGACACCCGGTCAGTCATCAGTCACAGTCACAGGCACCCGGCCAGTCATCAGTCACAACCACAGATACCCGGCCAGTCAGTCACAGCCACAGACACCCGGTCAGTCATCAGTCACAGCCACAGACACCCGGCCAGTCATCAGTCACAGACACCCGGTCAGTCATCAGTCACAGCCACAGGCAACCGGCCAGTCAGTCACAGCCACAGACACCCGGTCAGTCATCAGTCACAGCCACAGACACCCGGCCAGTCATCAGTCACAGCCACAGACACCCGGCCGGTCATCAGTCACAGCCACAGACACCCGGCCAGTCATCAGTCACAGCCACCCGGTCAGTCATCAGTCACAGCCACAGGCAACCGGCCAGTCAGTCACAGCCACAGACACCCGGTCAGTCATCAGTCACAGCCACAGACACCCGGCCAGTCAGTCACAGCCACAGACACCCGGTCAGTCATCAGTCACAGCCACAGACACCCGGCCTGTCATCAGTCACAGACACCCGGCCAGTCATCAGTCACAGCCACCCGGTCAGTCATCAGTCACAGCCACAGGCACCCGGCCAGTCAGTCAGAGCCACATACACCCGGTCAGTCGTCAGTCACAGCCACAGACACCCGGTCAGTCATCAGCCACAGACACCCGGCCAGTCATCAGTCACAGCCACAGACACCCGGCCGGTCATCAGTCACAGCCACAGATACCCGGTCAGTCATCAGTCACAGCCACAGACACCCGGTCAGTCATCAGTCACAGCCACAGACACCCGGCCAGTCATCAGTCACAGCCACAGACACCCGGACAGTCAGTTACAGCCACAGACACCCGGTCAGTCATCAGTCACAGCCAGACACCCGGTCAGTCATCAGTCACAGCCACAGACACCCGGCCGGTCATCAGTCACAGCCACATACACCCGGTCAGTCATCAGTCACAGCCACAGAAACCCGGCAAGTCAGTCACATCCACAGACACCCGGTCAGTCATCAGTCACATCCACAGACACCCGGTCAGTCATCAGTCACAGCCACAGACACTCGGTCAGTCATCAGTCACAGCCACAGAAACCCGGCAAGTCAGTCACATCCACAGACACCCGGTCAGTCATCAGTCACATCCACATACACCCGGTCAGTCATCAGTCACAGCCACAGACACTCGGCCAGTCATCAGTCACAGCCACAGACACCCGGCCAGTCAGTCACAGCCACAGACACCCGGTCAGTCATCAGTCACAGCCACAGACACCCGGCCAGTCATCAGTCACAGACACCCGGCCAGTCATCAGTCACAGACACCCGGTCAGTCATCAGTCACAGTCACAGACACCCGGTCAGTCATCAGTCACAGCTACAGGCACCCGGCCAGTCATCAGTCACAGGCACCCGGTCAGTCATCAGTCACAGCCACAGCCACCCGGTCAGTCAGTCACAGCCACAGACACCCGGTCAGTCATCAGTCACAGCCACAGACACCCGGCCTGTCATCAGTCACAGACACCCGTTCAGTCATCAGTCACAGTCACAGACACCCGGTCAGTCATCAGTCACAGCCAAACACCCGGCCAGTCATCAGTCACAGCCACAGACACCCGGCCAGTTTCCGTACGCTCAGACAGGCAGCCAGTCAGCAGAGGCGGATCTAGCCGTGTTTTTTTGGGGGGGGGGGGGCAAATCCAGTGGCATATTAAACAGAAATTGTTGAGCGGGGGGGGGGGGTAGCGGGACGTCAGCTGGCAGCAAAAAGTTGTTGACGACCGGGGGAGTGGGGGTAGAGCGCGCCGTTAGCCGCTGTACGCCAGACCGTTTGAGGGAGGGGGAGGCCACATTATAGTTTCATGACTTGGGGGGGTGGGGGGGCATGGCCCCTTCCCCCCCCTGGATCCGCCCCTGCAGTCAGACAGGCAGGCCTGCAGGCCTTAATCTGGACATATCAGACGCACTGAAGCTACACGAAGAATGCAACCGACATGCGATATTTGCCCTGGTGTAATACTTTGCTTTGCATATACGGCAGAGGCGTCGCTACCTTCTAGAAAGTGGGGAGTACACTGCCAGAGGGGCGCCATACCCAGGGGAGGGGGTGGCAGAGAGGGGCGCAAACCCCATGAATTTCCTGGATTTCACTTGCTTAATTTTCCGGCCCCTCTTTCACATAAAAAGAGCAATTGAACTTACTACAAATCCTTCCATATCGGGAGGATGGGTTTTATGCTAGAAAAAAAAGCGTCGCGAAACAGCGTTATTGCTGATCAGAAGACATTTGCAATGCCCGGGCAACGGTGGTGAACCATGCATATAGATATCGACGAATCAAGACATAAATTTCGAATATAAATGTCGACGTTACGCAGCGGGCAATTCATTTTGATTGGTTTTCAATAAAACAAATACAGCTTTGGCAACTACAAACATACACCCGCACAGCGGCACGCTCATACAAGGACTGCGGATTGCACATCAACATGAGACATATTCCTGACTAATGAGCGACTAGTTTAACGGATCATATCGACTACCACTGCCTGTTGGGGTCGTCATCTCCAGTCCAAAAGGGGTCTCATTTCCGATCAAAATGGGTGCCGCCGGCACTCCCGACTCGAAGGGTGACACCTGTATTCGCAGAGGCGCCCCCCGCGAGGCATGCAGGGGAGCCGGCTGCACAGTCACAACGCATTATGCCGCCCTCGGAAGGTATCTCGTCGCCCTCGGAAGGCATCATGCCGCCCTCGGAAATCGGATTGCAACTTTTCGCCCTCACAGCGCATTATGCCACCCCGGAAAGCAGCATGGAACCCTCGGCAGACATTCTTCCGCCCTCGGAAGGCATTTTGCCGCCCTCAGAGCCATTATGCCGCCCTCAGAAGGCGTCTTCCCGCCCTCGGAAGGCATTCTGCCGCCCTCAGAGTGCAGTATGTCGCCCTTGGAAGATACCATTCCGCCCTCGTAAGACATCTTGCCGCCCTCGGAAGGCATTTTGCCAGCCTCAGAGCGCATTATACCGCCCTTGGAAGGCATCATGCCGCCCTCGGAAGACATATTGCTGCCCTCGGAAAGCATTTTGCCGCCCTCAGAGCGAATTATGCCGCCCTTGGTATGCATCATGCCGCCCTCGGAATGCATTTTTCCGCCCTCAGAGCGCATTATGTCGCCCTCAGAATACGCCTTGCCGCCCTCTGAAGACATTCTGCCGCCCTCAGAGCGTATTATGTCGCCCTTAGAAGGCACTATGCCGCCTTCGGAAGGCATCTTGCCGCCATCGCACCTGTAATCAACGGGGCGCCACATTTTGGGAGAGGGGCGCACATGAGCTTGGGCCCTCACTGGCATAGGGGCCAGTGAGGGCTCACATATATGCTGATGGCGCATTTTTTAGTGAATTTTAGTTTCCTTGGTTTTATTTTTTAGGAGCCGGCGCCCTCTCAAAACCCAGAACAGACCTTTTTTAAGGTGCGCCTTCGGCTCCCGCTCAAAAGTGGGTGGGTCCGGGTCACCCGGACCCCCCCCCCCCTCCCTCCGGTAGCGACGCCCCTGATATACAGTAACTTGATAGACCCTGATATTTGGTCGAGCTTTAGCGATTCAAGTTTAGAAATACCTACGTATTCGACAACGAACAGGTTATGATCAATAACAAATGAACACACAAAAAGAGAGACCAGTAGAGGTTACTTGGTTAAAACACAAAAAGGGAGACCGGTAGTCGTACTACGTTTGAGCTGGTATAAGCTACATGGTTCTTACACGCGAACATGATAAGTTTCCTTTCCCCAGGATTCTCCACGTAACCGTCCCTGTATTGCACTTCACAGGCCCCACTCAGAGCGTGTGCAGCATGTTCGTGACGAGACTGGTGTCGAGCGGACTGTTCGATAACGTGGTGCGCGTCCGGGCCCGGCTGCTGCCCACCGACCTCATGTTGGCGCTCTGTTTCGCCGACTACGAGCTGCCAGACGAGTTCGAAGAAACCCTCAAGGACTACAGTAGGTGATGCGGACTGAGCCAATCTGAAGACGTGTTTCCGCCGCTCTCATGTGTTTTCTGTGAAATATCAGAAATAAAATATGGGTATTACTCCTAGCGTTTTCTGATGCCGCAAACCAGTGCTTACTGATTCAAGATAACCAAACTGAGGTACATAAAAAGTGCACACAAGATTGTCAGAAAATAATCCAGGAACATTGTACCTATTAACCCGCGAGATACTGGGGTATATTTCATCACGCGACTTACTGGGGGGGGGGGGGGGGGGCTATTTTTTGCCCCCTCCCCCTCGGATCTCCGGAACTACTGGACCGAATGTAAAAATTCAAACAGCATTCGATAGCCCTGGAAAATTTATCGAAGGAAACATAATATTTCTGACTTTGGGGTCACCGATGACGTCACAAGTCAGATCAAGTACAAAATGTTTGACCGTGTCGGAAGGTCTCAATGGATGGAATTGTTGCGCAAAATTGCGCCATTAAACGCATAAGCTGTCGATAAATCGGTATGATTCGTGTGTCTGACACTTCTAAGTACCTTTCTAAGCAGTTTATGACCTTGGGTCAGGTCAAGGTCATCCGAGATCACGATGTCAAACTGCAGATTACGGTCAATAGGCGTTGTAACACATGTGTATAGGTTTGTTTTTCGTCTAGAACGCGAAAAATGACCTTAGAAGATTGTTTGTTCCATATAAATAGAAGTAAAAAGCAAAAACGGAAAAAACGTTTTTTATGCATAGTAATGCTGTGAGAGGTGGTCGATTTTTGTCATTTAAAGGTCATAAGTCAGTCATTTTTGAAGATATCAACTTGAAACTTGGTACACATATTCACCGCACACGTCTCGATCACATATATTCCGGCTTTTGGATAATTCTGATTTTTTTCTTGAAAATTTTGTTTAAAAAAATGTATTTGGATTTCTCAACAAAAAAAATATATATATATGAGATAGCAGTTTAATGAGATAGCAGCCCGGTCTATTGTCAGTAATTTGATGTAAGACAATTGAGTTTATATCAAACATCGTATATTTTACAGGGTTGTCCGCAAACCATTATTTTGCAACAAAAACCGAAGAACATGACGTCACTCTGACGTCATTCCCGGTTGACCTATCATGACCTCATATTTTTCCTTTTGCCAACATGTGTAGAATTGATGTGAGAGAAGGTACTGCAAGTTTGGTGACGATACCATTGTTCGTTGAAGAGTTATTGCAAAATAACAGGAGGGGGGGGGGGGGGGGGGCAAAAAATAGCCCCCCCCAGTAAGTCGCGGGTTAAGAGTGTAGTTACGAGCTCGATTTACTGGGGACTATTCACCCCCTTCTCGTATTGTCAGGTCCTAAGAGCCACTCAACACATTGCTATGGAAATTCAACCACATTCCTTTGCCCATGTTGATTAAAGGAAATAGTTCACCTTGGAAATTTTTTACCCAACACGATTTGATTATATTTGTAATACAATTTCTTTTTATATTGTCAAGAATGGCCTTATATCGCGCCGATTCAGGACAGAAGGCCGTAAATTTGTATTGTTTATCAAAACTATATGCATACTCTCTGAGTCAGAGTCCTGACGTCACGCGAATGTAAAAAAAATGGTTCAGCCAATCAGATTCGAAAGTAGTCGCGAAAAGATAGACTCGCATTGGAGATGTGCCAACCGGCGGCCGGCGATTCGTTTGCTAGCACCAGCTGCAAGCTGATTGGCTGATGGTATAGCCTCTGCCCGGGCTTGAACCAGTACAACATTCTTTCGCCAGCATCGCAGTCCTTCGCCAAAAACTCAAATATATTCGGCTGGAGAGTCTTTTCAGTAAAGAAAACTTGCAGATAGGGATTTCCCAACACGGGCTACCAAACTGCTATCTCAGTTTAAAACTAATGTTGAAGGTGAACTATTTCCTTTAAAGTGTACATAGGCAATGATACCATAGACAAGCCGGAAAGGGAACTCAGAGTGGTGCGGATGCGAAGTTAAGAGAGACCATTTTTAACCCGCGCCCCACAGGGCCTCTGAGTTTTCCACCCCTGGCTGGGGGGGGGGGGGGGGGGGGGAGGAGGGGTGAATAACCCCTTCGAACTCGGCTCCTATGGGGATTGGGGAGTCGACGAAATCCGAAAATACCGTTCGGTAGCTCGTCAAAATCATTCCTAAACTATTTCGGTCACATTTTGACACAGCTCAATATTGAGGTCATCAGACGTCAAATTTTCCCATTTGAGGACCTTGCTTCAGACACCCCAAATACCTACCGGTCGTCCCAGAATAAACAGGCGGATTTTAAAATGGTTCATTTTATACTCTAATGGCTCAAACAACGCAACTCAACCATCGTTGTGAAGCTTATTGCATGCCATTTTAGGTGACAATAGACACCCCTCCATTCATGGGTGGAGAATTGTCAAAATGCCAGGGGGTGCTTTTCCATCGGCGGCGGTCCAGCCTAAAGCCCAGGCTACACTATGCGTGATTTCCTGAAAATCACGTGCGTGTTATCCGTGTTGTCGGGATTTGCGTGACAGAGAAAGTTCAGCTGATAGTAAATGCATTGGGTGAGCTACACTGGCACATCACGCAGATCCCGGATGAAACGTCAAGGAAATTCCGCAGACACGTCGCGGGCGGAACGATGAAAAGTTCAAAATTCTGAACTTGTGTTTTCCGAGATTGCGTGTTGCAGGGTTTTGATCATTTTGCTTGATTTCGCGTATTGTGGTTTATACTAGACCTAAACTTGAATAATTTGTCCTGAGTATCGTGGCGGAAGATGAATGAAGAAGCGTTTGAGCAAATTGTGAGTGTTGAAACTTGTGTTGAAGCTGGTAGATATTTATGCAGTGGTTTATCGATTAAAAAAATGTAATTTTCCTTGCGTGATTTGCTTGACTGGCAGATCCCGGACGTCAATGAAGTTCTGCAAACACGGAGAACACGCGCGTGATTTACTTGACAAATCACGCCAGGGCTTTAGTTGGAGCGAGGGGGAGGGGATGGAGGGGAGAGGGACGGCCGTTTACGGCTGCTTAACCCTATTCCCTGCGGGGCAGATTCTGCCCCCCCCGTGGGTTTTCGCTTGCCACTCCGAAACCGTTGTGCCCAGCGTCTGGAAACTTTGCGACTTTTCATATAATTGATATACACGTGCTATGCCCAAATTTGAACAAAATCGGCCCAGCAGAGGCGGTGCCAGGCCCTTGTTTTGGGAAGGCAATCTCCACTCACCCCACTTTATATCCCCTGAATACATCTATATCTTTTTTTTTACTTGTCTTTTTATATATTAACCCGCAAGTCGCTGGGGTCTCCAGCCGAACGCACCCCGCTGGGGGGGGGGGGGGGAGATTCTGCCCCCTCGTTATCTTCCGAAACCAATAACCGCAGCGATACGCGCAAGGAGGCAAACCGAAAGCTCTCAATGATACTCATCTAAAGCATACGATACATTCTCAAAATAGGTCACATGTCAGGTCATGGTCAGGTCAAATGTCAAAATTGAGGTATTTGGGTTTTTGGACCATACTTTCATCCAAAGCCTTAGAGTGCGGCTATTATCCCACAAAGTGCTCTCAAAGGTATAATGCATCTCCCGCATAAGCAAAAGTGAAATTGTAAGCAAAGGTCAATGTCAAGGACATGTCACAAAAGGTCACAGGTCTACGAAAGCCATGCGACACATGTATGGTTATTGTCAGGGGCGGATCCAGGGGGGGGGGGCAAAGGGGCCATGCCCCCCCCAAAGGTCCTGATACTATGTTTTGCCCCCCCCCCCAAACGATCGGACGTACAGTTGCAAAAATTGCCTTTGCAACAGACACAATCCATCTATCCACAGTGAAAAACTTGAATATTTCGCGCCGCTTCGCGGCATGACACAATGCGCAATTGCTTATATAAATTTGGAAAATGGGAAAATGAATTAATCAAGTGCCTGGCAGTCTCTCCTTGGCGGTACCTAATTGCTAGCCCCAGGGCCCATTCCCTTCATAAAATATTAACTTTCAAGCGGGTTACATGTATAGCTAGTCTGCCGAGTTCCGAAAAAAGGCGACGCGAACGCCAAGACGCGGACATCGGCACCTGGAAGCTGCTCCAGCGGTGCCTAACTTGCTGGACCGAAGAGCTATTAGTGAGACCAGGCCAGGACCATCTCGATCTCCCCAAGCCATCTCGCCCCAGGCTCCTCCAGATCCGCAGGTACCATTTATGTACGGAAAAGTCGTTCTGTTTTCGGAAAATGCGGAAAAGAAAACGTGTGCGGAATTATGTTCACGTTCATGTATTTTAATGTCCATCCGTGCGAGCCCAGTTCTTTCAGGGCACAAGCACAATGACAAAGCACAATCAAGCAATCCATCAATGTATTCAGACATCCCTACATGGGGACAAAGCACATGTCAGTAGGTACGGTTAAACAGTAAGTAGGTATGTATATACACACCCACACACGCATACACGCATACACGCCCACATTTATGTACGGAAAAGTCGTTCTGCTTTCGGAAAATGCGGAAAAGAAAACGTGTGCGGAATTATGTTGAAGTATGAATTATGTAGCCATGCCATTCACCGGCACACACTCAAACACGATCACCCATGAGGCAACACCAAAAGCCGAATGAGGCCCCAGGCGTCCTTGTTATTCTGAGCCAGAAACCACCGGAGGGAGTCGGTAAGGCCACAGAGGGGCCGGGGGTATCCAATAGCTCCCGGTCGACGCGCCCTCCGGCAACTCGCAATAGCGTCGCAAGGCTCCCTCCACACAGTACAAGCATATAATTTGCCAGAGAACCCGTGTTGCACGCGGAAGTCGCGTTGAGGGCTAAACTGCTTAAAGGGAATAGGTAACCTTGAAAGTTGTCTTGAAGTTCAACCATACGGTGCATCTTGAGCTCAAAACTATGAATATGACTTTGGTTTGGACAACTGATGGATATATGTGGAGAAAGAAGTAAGTTTCTCTTTCTATTTCACGAGAAATCGTACGATAACAGCTGGCGTTACGGCTCCGCCCCGCTCCGCCTGACGCCAAGTAGTCTCTGACAAGGGGCCGCCGCGCCGTCCGGGCGGCTGAGCGGATATTAACGAGGCGTCGTGACCAGAGTCTACGTGCCAGAGAGTGTACCTGCCTCCGGCGGCGAGCTGGCGGCGGCGAGCGAAATGTCCTGATCATGGCCCGGAACAGCGGATATGAAACCGGGCCCACTAGTCCTGTGTCGAATTTACTTAACGTAGGGAGGTAATTATTTCACCACAACCTATTTTTAGATCTGCTCTACAAATATTATATCTCAGTTCAAAACTCCAGGTTAAAGGTGAACAACCCTTTAAAGGGAATAGTTCACCTTTAACATGGAGTTTTGGACTGAGATGGCAGATTTGTAGAGCAGATCTCAAAATGGGTTGTGGTGAAAGAATTATCTCCCTACGTTATGTAATTTCGACACAGGACTAGTGGGTCCGATTTCATATCCGCTGTTCCGGGCTACGATCGGGACATCTCGCTCGCCGCTCGCCGCCGCCGGCTCGCCGCCGGAGGCAGGTACACTCTCTGGCACGTAGTCTCTGGTCACGACGCCTCGTTAATATCCGCTCAGCCGCCCGAGCGGCGCGGCGGCCCCTTGGTAGAGATTACTTGTCGTCAGATGGAGCCAGAACGCCAGCTGCTGTCGTACGATTTCTCGTGAAATAGAAAGAGAAACTTACTTCTTTCTCCACATATACCATCAGTTGTCCAAATCAAAGTCATATTCATAGTTTTGAGCTCAAGATGCACCGTATGGTTGAACTTCAAGACAACTTTCAAGGTGACCTATTCCCTTTAAAGGGAGTGTGTCTACTGTTTTGGAATGTCAAAAATATTTTGCATACGGTAAGTAGCTATTGGTTTGATTGTTGTATATGATGAAATTCACATCATATGATGCCATCACATATGATGCCCCTTTAGTTGAATTTTCACTTATATTGTTTTTTTTCTTCTTATTTTTTGTTTCGATATCTATAAAACGATCGTCACTATGGTGACGTTATGTAAAACGGCGCACATAAGACAATGCAATTACGGTCACATCATGCAAGATAGAAAGACAAGTTTTGCACACACGTTCTTGCCACTATGAACTTTATTATGTGCAAGTTTCGTAGCTCTAAACTGATATCTTCTTCAAAAAATGGCCATCGGCCATCATCGAAACGGCCATCATCGAAAAACATGATGGCCGTCCAGTTTCTGTTCGGCTGCTGCTGTCAGCATGCACGAACTGTTTTGTTGAATTGCTATTGGCCGGCGCTAACAATATGCTAGCAGTTTAATCGATAGTTGCAGTGCTTCTAGTAGCGGAAGCCCTCTGGAGTCTACCCGATAACTTTTTGCTCCCAGCAAGTTCCTGGAGTCTTTGGAATAGCTCAGCAACTAGGGCGAATCTGGAGAAACGAAGTTATGGGTCAATTCAGAAAATTATGTTCTATTGACCAGTATCAATAACCCCAAATAAGCGATGTGAGTAGGCACACTCCCTTTAATAAAACACAGCGAAGGCGATGGTCACCGCGAAATGCATCGCTGAAAGCATTGAATAATGCGCGGCGAAGCACTGCCTGCACGCTAGGTATCTGTAGCGCCGCCAGCAGTGCTGTATGGTGTGCTATGCGAGGCAAGCGTAGCGCAGATTTGATGACTGTCGCCTGCCACGACTCCAGGCGCGCGATGTCAGTGGACCTCAGGTAGCACAGTGCACAGCCATATAGCATAGCCGGTGACACTACAGCGCGCCAGAGGTAGGCCTTGTCTGCCGCCGGCAGGTGCGAGTTAAACATGCCAGCTGGCGTGAGACCGAAGAAAGCCCCTCTACCGCGGCGCAGTCGCGCGTTCACGTGATCGGCGCCTTGCAGCTGCGGGCAAAGCTGCACTCCCAGGTGCTCTTTCTCCTCCTTGTACGACAATGCCTGTCCGCACAAGTGCCACTCAGACAGCTGAGCCAAGAGTACGGCTCCGAACAATGTGAACGGCTTCGAACAATGTAAGACAAGAAACGTAGTTATACACACAGCCAAATGTAAAACTGTTTGGCTGTGTGTATAACTACGTTTCTTGTCTTACATTGTTCGAAGCCGTTCACATTGTTCGGAGCCGTACTCTTGGCTCAGCTGCCTGAGTGGCACTTGTGCGGACAGGCATTGTCGTACAGGGAGGAGACAGAGCACCTGGGAGTGCAGCTTCGCTCGCAGCTGCAAGGCGCCGACAAATGGCAACGAATGAGAAATAAAGGGCAGTATAATCAGGCAAGTGGCCAAACACCGTTATACACGCAAAACCATCGCTAAAACGCCGAGTTTAAAATATAAACAGAGTAAAAGACCAAGGTGCAGAAAACATGAATAGCATAGATTGCATCTCAGAGCAGATTAAAACTAAAACATGTGTACCCGGTTTGCGCTGCAGCTGACACGACCCGTCGACGGCGTGTATGTATGTAATTATGTATGTATGTGTGTATTTACTTCGCGGGGCATCCACAAATTGGCGTGGCTATTAAGCCCCGGGTCGAGTGGGGGAGTAGAACATGCAGGGAAAGAGAACACACAGTCGCACAGCCTAAAACTTAAAACCACAAGCATTCACATACGTCACGACACACACGAGTCACTGCGATCAGTCGTCTTATTGGTGTCCGTCGTCCGTCGTAGCGGACACGAGGTGTCGTTTCACCGCGCGCGTGAAAGCTGGCGGCCCCAGCTGCGAGATGTCAGGTGGGAGTCCGTTGTACAGGGTGGATGCCCTGCAGGAGAACCTCCGCTTTCCGGCCTCAGTTCTGGAGTGGGGGACGTGCTGATCCTGCCTGGTGGATCTGGCGCAGACAGAGCTGGTTGTGTGGAAGGCGCCTGCGAGCGCGTCCGGTTAGCCATTCGCCATGATTGTGTGTGCCATGCTGAGCGTGGCCGCGTCAGCGAGTTGATGGGCAGTCAGCCAGCCTAGCCCTTCCCGCAGGTCAGACACGTGATCAATTTGCGACGTTCGAAAATGGTGCGGGCAGCATAGTTGAGCAGCAGCATCTTTTGAATTTTGTCCAGGTTCTTCTGAGTGCTATTGCCGTATACGGATATGCAGTATCTGACGTGCGGGAGGACCAGCGTGCCACTCTGAATGCTCTGACATTGGGCGCATCGGCTGCCTCGCAGGGCAGACTGTTCCACTCCGAGGCGGCTCGGTACGCAAAGCACTTCTGAGTGCTGGTGAGCCGCAATCTCGGTAGATGGAGCCGCTCGGTGCACGTTAGGCGGGTCTCGCGCGTCGCTCCGTCCGATCGCCGCGTAAACATCGACCGGACGGCCGTGGGAGCGTCGGTATCATTAACCCGCGCACTGCAAGAGAGGGTTGATTTCCGCCGCCCCCCCCCCCCTCAGGTTTTTCGCAGATAGCGAAAAAACGGCGGCGCACAGCGCCGCCGGGTTTTGTAACACCTGTTAGGACATCAATTGCGCATACTATTTATAAAAATAACCTCGGGTCATCTCAGGTCAGGTCACCAGACCAGGCCAAGTGACCCCACCTCCAAAAATGTTTGCAGTTGAGCCAAAGCCAGAGTTTCTCACCGATCAGTTTGAAACTTACAGGATGTCATGAGTGCATAAGTACTAACAATTCTTTTATCTCGGAATTTGTATATCGGTGACCTAAGGTCAGGTCAATTTCGTAACCTCCCCATAATAAGTCGATGTGGAAAAATACAAATGCTTGCTATTTCAAGGATATGCACGATATTAGTCCAATTACTTCTGGATCATGTTATTATAGGACATTCTTGATGATCCAAGTGTAAGTTTTGTTTAGTGACCCTTATGGGGGTCATTTGAGGTCATGCGAGGTCACCATCACTTTTTTTTTGTCAAGAACTCCCGACATAATGAAGATAGAAAGTAAAGTATAGATAGAAAGTATAGATAGAAAAACGTAAAAAAGATAGAAAGATAGAAGTAAAACAGACAACAATGTATTTGTCTCGTCGATACACGTCTTCCCATATATAACATGCCCTACTTGGGTCACCACTTGACCTTGACCTGGGGTCAAATTTTAAGTTGACTTAACAAGGTTACCATGTATATCATTCGAAGCGTCTTGACGAGATAAACACAATGGCGTAAACAGTTTTCAGTTATCGTTATCAAGTGAAACGTTAATATTGAAAAACGATTAAAAAACTTTTTTTTTCCTTTTTTAACCTCTGGAGCCTCAAATATTGACCTGAGATCAAATTTGAGGACACTGTGTCGATTGAAAATTTAACTGGCTGGCGTTTGCTTTTTTTCGTTTGTTTCTAACTAGCATAGTATCCGAGACATATGGGAATTTCTGGAGCGAAGTCCTAAAACAGGAAAAAACTGAAAAATTTGACTTTTGATGACCTATGGTGACCTCAATTTTGACCGGATCTAAAAAAATACTAATACTTTCGATATAACTTGTATCAAGCTATCAAGTGCTGTTTTCCGCTTGTCTCTAGGTAGCGTAGTTTTCGAGATCTGAGGGGGGGGGGGCGGAAATCAACCCCCTGCAGTTCGTGTTCGGCGCAAACCCCCTGCAGTGCGCGGGTTAAGAGCGCAGGACACCTTCAGGCAGTCGCGCTCCTCGACCAGCTCGCCGATCCTTGACAAGTGCAGGGAGTTTAAGGCAGGAGTGATGTGATCCCGGCGGCGTACGCCGGTCACTACACGAGCTGCGAAGTTTGGACGCGGTTTAACTGATACTCAGCTGCTCCGCCCCAAATGGGCAGGCAATATATGATCTGGGAAACAAAAACGTGGGCCTGAATGATTGTGATTAGAGCTTCAGTAGAAAAGTGGCGTCGAAATTTGTTGAGGGACACGAGGATGCAGCAGCATCGGCGCACAATTACAGAGATATGCTGATCCCTGGTCAGTGCCTGGTAAACAGTCACTCCCAAAAATTTGATTGCGTCAGATGACTCGAAAGAGCTGCCAGAAAAATCGAAGTGGAAGTTCGCAGCTTTTCGCAGAGAGGTTTTGGTGCCGAGTAAAATAAAGTCAGTTTTGGAAGCGTTCGTTTTCAGGGAGTTTGTTTTGAACCAGTTGTGCACCGATGCCATTGACTCTTCGAGGCGAATTTTGAGTTGAAGCAAACTGTCACTGTCAGGCGGTGAGCAGTCGAGAAGCTGAGTGTCATCCGCATAGTATATCATACGACCATGGGGAAGAAAGTTCGGGAGGTCAGCTGCGACGAGGCTGAAAAATATCGGTCCAATTATAGATCCCTGCGGGATACCGAAGTCCACAGGCCGGATCTCGGAGCCACCCCCAACCATCTGCCCACGACCGCTGATATAGCTACGGAACCAGTGGGATGGAACGCCATACCATGCCAGCTTCCTCCGGAGGACGCCATGATCCACGCTGTCAAATGCCTTGCTAAGGTCAATCGTAGTTATCGACGCTAGCTGGCCGTTATATATTTTACCGGCTGACCATGGGACAGCGTCGAGCACGACGTCTTCCGTGGAATGACCGCGGCGATATGCGTACTGACAGTCACTTAGCAAGTGCTTCGAGGTCAAATAATTACTCAGCTGGGTACACACAACGCGTTCGGCGATTTTTGACATGACTGGGAGGAGTGAGATCGGTCTATAGTTACTCGTTAGATTGCGGTCACCAGCCTTGTGTAGGGGTACCACACACGCTACTTTCCATCGCTCGGGAAAAATACCGCTCACGATGGAGGTATTAACCCGCGCACTGCAGGGGCTTTGCGCCGAACACGAACTGCAGGGGGGTTGATTTCCGCCCCCCCCTGAGATCTCGAAAACTACGCTACGTAGCGAGAAGCGGAAAACGGCATTTGATAGCTTGATACATGTTCTATCGAAAGTATACAGTATTGTTTTAGGTCAGGTCAAAATTGAGGTCACCAGAGGTCATCAAAGGTCAAATTTTCCAGTTTTTCCTGTTTTAGGACATCGCTCCAGAAATTTACATATATCTCAGAAACTATGCTAGTTAGAAACAAACCGAAAAAAGCAAAAGCCAGCCAGTGAAATTTACAATTGACCTCAAATATGATCTCAGGTCAATATTTGAGGCTCCAGAGGTCAAAAAAGGAAAAAATGACGTTTTTTTGCTAAATCGTTTTTCGCTATTAACTTTTTATGTAATAAAGATAACGGAAAACTGTTTCAGCCATTGTGTTTATCTTGTCAAGGCACTTTGAATGATGTACGTGGTGACCTTGTTAAGTTAACTTGAAAATTTGACCTCAGGTCAAGGTCAAGTGGTAATCCAAGTATGGCATGTTGCATATGGGAAGACGTGTCTCGACGAGACAAACACATTGCTGTCTGTTTCACTCCTCTATCTGCATTATGTCAGGAGTTATTGACAAAAAAGTGATGGTCTCCTCGCATGACCTCAAATGACCCAATAGGGGTCACTGAACAAAACTTACACTTGGATCATCAAGAATATCCTATAATAACATGATCCAGAAGTAATTGGACTAATATCATGCATATCCTTAATATTTGTATATTTCCCCATTGACTTATTATGGGGAGGCTACGAAATTGACCTGACCTTAGGTCACCGATATCAAAATTCCGAGATAAACGAATTGTAAGTTTTTATGCCCTCATGACATCCTGTAAGTTTCAAACTGATCGGTGAAAAACTCTGGCTTTGGCACAACTGCAAACATTTTTGAAGGTGGGGTCACTTGGCCTGGTCTGGTGACCTGACCTGAGATGACTCGAGGATATTTTTTATCTCTCAAAGTGTGCGCAATTGATGTCCTGACAGGTGTGCGAAAACCCGGCGGCGCTGCGCGCCGCCGTTTTTCGCTATCTTTGAAAAACCTGAGGGGGGGGGGGGGGGGGGGCGGAAATCACCCCCCCCTGCAGTGCGCGGGTTAATAACATGGAGCAGCAGCGGCCCGATCACCTCAAAGCAGCGACGCACCGCTAGGATAGGGACTCCATCCAGTCCGACAGCTTTTGAATGGCTCATTCGGCGCACGGCCGCGGATAACTCAGGGAGTGTGGCCGGCCTAAGCTTGAAACTGGCGGCACATACTATAGGGGGGCAGATCTCAGGCTCGACATTCAGACGGTTTGTTTGCAACTCAGCGGCAATAGTGGCGCCAACCCCAGCAAAATACGTATTAAATATGTCAGCCTGCACAGAGTCGATCACGGTGTCCGGAGAGTCGGTGCGGCTACTGGTCGTGTTTTTTTGCGAACTGATTGAATTTACTCCAGAAGCCACAGAAG
The DNA here is from genome assembly GCA_036785665.1 of Chirona hameri. NCBI lineage: Eukaryota > Metazoa > Arthropoda > Thecostraca > Balanomorpha > Balanidae > Chirona > Chirona hameri. Next base: position 35,632 of record JAXIVJ010005257.1, on the reverse strand, counting down.
TGTTTACGCGCCAGTTCATCACGCAGGAAGTCCTTTCGCGCACGTGCTAGCCGACTCTTGACAATGTTGTGTAGTCTCCGGTAGGTGGCGTGGTGGTCATCCGTGCGGAAACTGAGCCAGGCCTCTCTAGCTCGGTCCCGCTCGGCCATCAGTTCACGCAGTTCTGTATCGTCAGAGAGCCAGGGGCAGCCACGCACGCGGCCGGACCGCACCTGCGTCACAGGTCAATGCCGGTCAATGACGTTTTCCCATACGCGCATGAACTCGCTCAGCTTGCTGTCGACGTCCGCCGCCTCATACACCGCAGACCAGTCCGACAGCAGGAAGTCCAGACAGACGCCGTTCCAGTCGGTTCTGTCCCAGCGTCTGATTTGGCGTGTCTTCGGTTTGCTGCGGCCTCTTGGCATCGGCACGCGACACGTGACCGGCTGATGGTCACTCAGTGAGTCGCTGAGAACCCGCACAGCGGCCACTGCAGGTCTGGCTGATTTGTGATTATATGGTCCAGGATCGATGGTCTGGGTGACACGTGACCGGCTGATGGTCACTCAGTGAGTCGCTGAGAACCCGCACAGCGGACTGCAGGTCTGGCTGATATGTGATTATATGGTCATTGTGCATATTGCACAATGTCCGATGCGGACATTGTGCAATGTGCGGATGACACCCAGGTTCTGATCTCTGGGAGGCCTGGCGATGTTGGTTCCCTTGTAACTTCAATGGAGCAAACTCTTCTACAGCTTTCCCGATGGTTTGGCAAAAATGGGCTAAAAATTAACGCAGAGAAAACACAGCTTATAGTTCTCGGCTCTCGTCAAAACGTTCAGCGGCTCCCGGCCGTCAGCATCAATTTCATGGGAACCACTGTCGTCGGTTCTCCCACTGTGCGGAATCTGGGTGTCGTGTTTGATCAGAGAATGACGTTCTCGGCTCACATCGATGACCTAGTACGACGATGTACCGGTACACTGTGTGGCCTCAGCCACAGTCGTCATTGCCTGCCACAGCCCACTGTGATCCGACTTGTGGAAGGGCTGGTGATTTCCCTGATACGCTACTGTGTGACCGTCTACGGAGCTACCAACAAAACTCAGCTATGTCGCCTTCAGCGAATACTCAACTTTGGAGCTCGAGTCATCTCCGGTCGCAGAAAGTACGACCACATCAGTGACGTGCTACGGGAGCTTAAATGGCTCACAGCCGAGAATATGTTTTTGTATCACGGCCTCACACTTCTGAACAAGATCCGGTGTATATCTGAGCCAGAGACACTTGCCCATGGTCTTATCACCAGACACGACATTCACCATCGCTCCACTAGGCAGTCGGATCAGCTTGTGACCCCTCAGATAAGATCTGAGTCTGGAAAGCGCAGGTTTTTATACTCTATCGTGATCAAATACAACGGCCTGCCAGCAGCCATGCGTGATATGCAGCCCTCACTTTTCAAAGGCGAGGTGCGAAGATGGCTCTTAAGAAGTCAGTTTGGTGACGATGACTGATTGTCTATACATAAATACTGTGACACAATGTGACATCGTGCGCCTGCTGTGAATGCCTGACTCCAGATTGTTCGCTGCTTATGCTTTTATGACTCGAGGTGCAGAATAGCCGTGTTTCACGGAGCTACCTCATGATGTGTATAAATAAATGGTCCAGGATCCAGGTATTGGTGACAGGTGAGTCGGCTCGCCTACCAGCTGATGTAGACTGAGCTCGGTCAGAAGCTGCTGATATCTTCTGACACCGGGCATGTCGGGGCTAGACACGTCTATGTTGATATATCCGTGCAGGAGAAGAGACTGTCCTCTTGACAGCGCCTCCTGAAGCTGGATTCTGAGCGAGTCCAGGAAGCTGGAGACAGCGCCGTCTGGTGGCCGGTAGATGGCGCCGACCACCAGAACTCGCCCGCGGCGGGACACGGACAGCCAGAGAATGTCGACTGCTGGGTCGGTAGTCTCCACCTTGATAACTTCCACTTTCAGACAGTCCCGGTATACAATCGCCACTCCGCCGCCTCGTACCACTGACCGTCCACGCCTCGGCTGCCGTCTGTCCGCTCGGCAGACCTTATAGCCGGGGAAAACAAGAAAGTCCGTCAGCACATCCGGTGTCAAGAATGTCTCTGATAGGCACAATATGTCCAGCTGCTCCTTCACCAAAAGCGCGTTCACTTCCTCCCCGGCGTTAGCGAGCGAATGTTCAGGTGGCAGATGTTCATCGGCGTCTGCACTGGTGGCGCCGCAGCCGCGGTCGCCCGTGTCTGCGCCATCGAGAGGCGCGGGGGATGGCTCAGAATGCTGGCTCGGGTCGGACGGCCCCCTGGATCCGCGCTGGTGCGTCGGATCGGGTCGGGCGGTCCCCCATCGTCGTCCGGCGTTTGTTGGCACACTACACGACAGAGCCCATCAGGGTCCCCAGTGCCGGAAGCAGGCGGCTGGTCGCCCTCCCTCTCTCCCTCGCTCGGCGGGCCCGCCACCCGCCCCGGGCTCCCCGCCGCGCTGACCGCCGAGAACGTGCCCGGTGACCGTTTGGATTGATATAAGTACTCTGCGTTTGGCCGCCCGGAATTTGTTGACTTTAGCGGACGGCACTGCGGCAGGTGCCTCCTGGTCAAGGGAGGTTGCCATGGTGATGGCCAGGGCTGGTGGTGTTCATCCGCTGTTCGGCCGCGTTGGTATGGTTGGAAAAGAAGTAGTTCTAGAAAATTAACGCAGGACCACTGGCGGTTCCAAGGGGGGGGGGGGGGGGGGGGAGGGCGGCAGGGGCTAAAGCCCCCCCCCCCCCCCCAGCCATAGCTCGACAGGGGCGGCAATATAAATTGCCCCCCCCCCCGAAGAAAAAAAATCCGCTGAAACTGGCGATGAAAAAATGGGTACCTACTGCCAGCGAAAAAATAACTTCTTGCGAAAGAAATATTGTTTTGTTTTGCCTCATTCGTGTTTCCTCTATTTTGTAGCGTTTTGGTAGCAGTAGGGATAGGGAAAGTGGCGCGTCTGACGCTATTTTGGAGTGATTCACAACCAACGTAGGTTATAATTTTTCCACGCAGCGTCACAGCCGCTGACTGTAATAATTCAAATAGAACAACACAATTGATGGTTATTTGGCTTCAAATATGCTAAAAAATAATTGTATATGTTCTTTTTGTGAAAGATATTATTCCCCAATAACCTTTGACTGAATAAAGATAAAAAGGTGAAATGGACACCGTTTTGTTATTTTCGTCAAGACGGGTTGAATGATATGCAGTATGACCTCTTTCTAACATTTGGTGACCTTCACCTAAGGTCAGTGTCAAGGTTCAAGGTTCGGTTTCCAATTGTGGCCTATGTGGCGATGCTATATATCTTAAAATTTGTCTTGTTGCGAGGAATTTGATTGTGCTTAAATAACGCCTGATCGTCAATGTCAACTTTTTAATTCATTCTAATTTGAATGTCGAATAGTAACTTCATAACTTCCTTCTCGGTGTAAAGAAATCACGAAAATGGCCCAGTTTGCTTTATAATCATCAACGATTGCGCAATTATTTTATACCAATGATTCCTATCTTTAAGACAAGTTCAAAAATATATCACATCACTGTGTAGGTCAAATTTGGAAAGATGACCTTCCTTACGCCGTGACCTTGACCTTAGGTCCAGGTCATCAAATGTCAGGAGGAAGCCATGCTGTACATAATTCAATGCGTCTTCATGATAACAACAAAATGACGTTTACCGTGCCCTAGCTTTATTCAGTCAAAAGTTATTAGCGAATAACTTATTTTTATATAAAGTAGCAAATACAATGTCAAAATTTGAGATATTTGGATGTAAATATCCATCAATGTAATTTTTGCACTTAATTGACACGTCCTTACACGTAAGAATAGTATAGCGAAAAATATAACCCAAGTCCGCAAAAGGGGAAAAAAGGGAGTACCCTTTAGGTCATATGGAGGCTCCTGGGGCCCGGAAGGCCCCCAGTGAAATTAGCCCCCCCCCCCTATCAGGAGGCTGGATCCGCCAGTGCGCAGGACTCTTGAAGAAATGAAATATTTCGAACACGTAATTTCACTGCCGCACCATAGAGAAAAAAGACACTTATTTGAATGAATGAAATCTTGAAGCGTTCAAACGCTTTGGTGACACAGACACTTCCGAGGTTTCTGTCTTCCGGCTTGGTTGTTCACGCAGGTTTCAAAATCACAAATCTTCGAAGGTAGATAATACATCGAAGACACGACTCACAGTTTTTGACCGCTCAGCCTCTTTTCTACATCGTGATTCAAGATGGCCCTGGCTGTACGGACAGGGACACACGATCATGCAAGAAGAACTGTCGAAGACTCGCCGGGCACTACTGGAAAAGCTTAATCGACTATTCCAGGATCAGAAAGAGGAGCCTCTCCGCTCCTCCTCACGACTGAGGCTGCAGCAAACTGAGACAGGCAACGGGAACGGGGATAGCTTTCCCCAGGAGACGCACGCGGGTCTCGACGGGGACGAAAACCATCAGCAACGGATTACGCAACAAGCAGGAGATGTCAAAGGAAGTGTGGCCACCATACCAAGCGAGGCACGCTTGGGTCCCGTCACAGCCGTAGATCTGCAGGACCGACCTGCGACGGACCGGGTGAAGAGGGCACAAGAAGAGGACGCTACCAGCACAACACGACGCACTGGGGTGAACTGTATCCCGGAGGAAGCCTCGCCGAAGAGGAGCGCCGCTCTTAACCCGTCTGCTGAGGAGTGGAAGACGGGGGACAGCCAGTCGAAGGACAGCCGTTTACACACCGGGACTCCGACACAGAAGTCATGCATGGGCGGTAGGAGCCTTCTGCTCAAGGTATGGAATGTAATTTATTGGATTATTAAGTGTATGGTGTGTGAGTGGCCTGTTGTGACGTTGAATCATGTAGTGCATAGCGTGTCACAAGTTAGCCATCAGAGGATAGGGAGATCAGAGGATGTCCCGGGGACCCAGTCATGTCGAGAACTGCCCTCCATTGCCCTTGCGAAACAAACATCATCTCGTGTGGTCAACCTTTCTAACGTAGTTCTGGATCGAGACTCACTGGACCTGTTGGGGAGGGGCCCGAATTTCGCATTAGGTCGGCCCATCAACACTTCCACCTTACATATGGTGGAGATGGGGGTCCAGAAGGCGATATATGGGCTTAAGTGGATTGAACATATGAACGAGAAAAAGACCAGGGGCAAAGAGATAAATCAGGACCATAATGATGATCACAACAATCACACGGAAGATGTATCTATGACAGACAACCAAGACGTGGCACAGGCACCCCTTCCCAAACCGTACTTCTCAGACTCATACGCTTGCCAGCCTCCTAATGTGAAGGGTTCCTCTCTTGAAATATTCAGGAAACTAAAGTACAGGCTACTCTCAGCGTTCAGATCACAAAAACAAAAGTGGTGAAACAGAATAAGAAATTGAATCATTGATGATCTCGTCAAAAATGATAGCCTTATTGTCAAACAATCGGACAAATGTAAGAGCTTAGTGGTCATGCCTAAAACTGAATACGTGTCAAAAGCCTCTGCTTTGCTCACCAGTTACTTAAAAGTATCGACCAACCCGACGCCCGACCTGGAGAACAAGACCAAAGACCTCACCGCGAGAGTCCTCCGTGGTAAGCTCCCAGACCGTACGTTAGCCAAACTACTGCCTAGGTGGACTAGAACAGCGGATTTCTACGGTTTACCGGAAACACATAAGCCTAACAATCCGCTCCGGCCGATCGTGTCAGCCTGTGGAGATCCCCTGGATAAGTTATCCTGGTTTCTCCAGCAGATACTGACACAGATCCTCCATTTTGTACCTACTTACCTAGAAAATACGGGACACTATTTGAATAAGCTGAAAGGGGCTTTTCCGGGGAAGTTACCTGAAGGGGCCATTGTGTTCTCCCTGGATGTGGTAAACTTATATGGGAGCATTCACATACAAGAAGCCATTACCGCCACGATCAATCTGATAAGAGAAAACGTCAGTAAGATTAACGTGTATGGCCTTTCACTCGCCGAGATAGAGACCCTCCTTACCCACGTCTTGACCAACAATTTTATTCGTTTTGGAACAAACTACTACAAGCAAACAGAGGGAATAGCGATGGGTAACAGACTCGCGCCACCGATTGCTATAGCCTTCATGCATAACCTTGAATCAAGCTTTGTGAGTAATTGTTGCCTTAAACCGAGCATACTTTTACGATATATAGATGACTATTTCGGAATGTGGGTGCATGGACTGAAAAGTTTGCTGGAATTTTATGAGAACATTAACAATCATCACCCTAAGATCAGGTTCACTCTGGAGCACACATACTATTCAGGTACCCTATCCTTTTTAGACACAATGATTACAGTCCACCCGGATGGAAGATTCACTACCGAACTGTTCATTAAACCCATGGCTGCCCCTATTGTACTGCATTATGAGTCTGCACACCCCAAGAAAACAAAATTAGGAATCCTAACTTCACAAACAAAACGAGGCATTCGAGTATCATCATCACCAGATGCCACTGACCGGAGTCTTGACAAAATAAAACTTCTTTTCCTAGAGAACGGCTACCCAGAATATATGATAGATAGAGCATTCAGAACTAATCTCAGACCAACCCGACGCAATCAAAAAAAGAAAAATGTAAACGCAGGACAAGTGACATACATGAGGCTGCCATACGTTAATGAGACAATATGTCATCGTGTGAATGGGATCATCAAAGGATCCAAACTGAATTTAAGAGTAGCCTGGCGGAGTGGACCCACCCTCAAGAATAAACTCGTCAGATCTGCTCTAGAGCCCCCTCCATGTAGAGGAAAGACACGTTGTCATGCATGCCCTAACGGCCCAGCTGGGAAATGTCACACAAAAAAACGTCGTATATAAAATTTATTGTAAACAGTGTAACAATGACAAAAAAACATACTTCTATATAGGGGAAACATCTCGACCAGTCCGGGAAAGATTTAAGGAACACCTGTCCGACGCTAGATTGCGCAGGCTAGGACAGGACTGGGCGAGCACACCTTGGACAACCACACCGGACTTAGCAACAAAGAAATAAATAGTAGCTTTCATCTTGAGATAATGAGCACGAATCGTGATATAGCAGACAATAAGATAGATGAATCAATCAAAATCCGTGAAAACAGCCCTAACCTGAACACATACTCAAAATCATGGCCCATTATCTAACCGTGTAGGTGGCTTATTACAGAAGGACCTGTCGCTAAGGTGTGTGGGTGTGTTTGCAAGTTGCATGTTATCATTCATTCGCTGTCAACGATTGTGTCACACAGCCTGTCTTGCGCTGGTTGCGTATTGCTTATTTTGTTACGTCATGTTGCAAATAGGTGATTTTCGTAGTATGCTTTCTTTTGACAATGTTGTACAGTTTCTCGCTAATCACTCAGGCGTTTGAGTGTCTGTATTTTAAACTATGACAGGTTTCTTTTCATAACTGTGTCACCTTCGTCATATTAAATTTGTTACATTTTGTTATATTATGTTACGATATGTTAGGCATGTAATAGTCACTAAATCTTGAATGTCGTATATTTTCACAAATGGGTACTTTGTATTATGCATTCCATGTCTATACATTCAGCAGTGCCGGTCATACTGGAGGATACCATCATCATTGTGACATGAGCGAATCTGTTTTTGTTATTTTGTGTGTCATTCAAAAATATTTAAAAACTTCAGACCTGATGATGACAGTGATGTCGAAAGCTTGTCTATTTTAATTATTCATTTGACCGCTAAAATACATATTTGGCATGTTATTGATCATTTTAACACAACTTTTGACAATAATGTCCATCATGCCAGCCATCCAAATAATGAGAAAAAAACGCCATCATTTGGCTTATCTATTCATTTCAAGTTGTTGAAAGTTTCAAGTCGATATCTCTATGCGTTTTCTGATTATGGCGGAAAAAACCAAGGGGGGGGCGGCGAAAAAAAAAACGCCCCCCCCCCATCGCCTCCAGAGTGAATTCCTATTCCGTTCGCGAACGTATCCCAGCGTAGTTTATACGGGACTTTAACGTCCAAAGGCTGGGACTTTTAAACCTGTAGAGGACATGAATCTGGGAGGTTAGAAAGAAAAAAAACGCCATCATTTGGTCAAATTTCTCAAATTGCCTCAATTTCCGAAGAGATAATTCCTTCATGCGTAGATAATATAAAGTCCCGTGCAGTGGCGGCGCCACGGATTTTTGCCAGGGGTGGCAAAATTGACTGAGTATAGGTACGCATGTATCCTCTACTGGGAAAAAGTGCCACGAAAGTATAAAATGCTTATAAACCTCGAGACAAACGAGATTAAAACCCAACACATTTCGTCCTATTTTTGTTATTAATTAGCTGATAGGTATCTATTTTTGCAAGTTCTTCAAATATTTTAGCACATTTCATTTTGATACCGGACCCATACAATATTACTAGCACCCCATGCGATGCATGAACTATGTATCGCGTTTTTCAGATGGTAGACAATTCATAATGAGCAAATAATAGCTTCTGTAAGTATAATCTTGGATCTCAGTACGTTGGACAGGAATTAGGAGAAGAAACGAGTATACTCGTTTCTTACATATATGTAACGGTTGTAACGGCAATATTTCAGTGGCGGTGTTCCCCAGGGGAGCTGCCAGCCGCGCGCGGAACCGGCGTCGCTTTTGTCGTGATGGGGGTTGCGGGTGGTGCGCCGGGATTGGATCGGTGTGGAGATTGTGGCAGCACGGTCATGTGGAATCATGATGATTAGGGTCATGTGGAAGCATGTGGAACAATACAGAGGTTCGCTATCAAACTGGAGTGGTATGAGACGGCGACGCTACCTGAAAGGCAGGAACAGGAACCCGCAACACATATATGTCAGGGGCGGCGCCACGGATTTTTGCCAGGGGTGGCAAAATTGATTGAGCAGGTACCTACGCATGTATCCTCTACTGGGAAAAGTGCCACGAAAGTATAAAATGCATATAGACCTCGCGCCAAACAAGGTTAAAACCCAACACATTTCGTCCTATTTTTGTGCCATTAATTAGCTGATATCTAGTTTTACAAGTTCTTCAAATATTTTAGCACACATTTGTCATACCGGAACCATACAGTTTATGATTACGTACTAGCACCCCACGATTAATTAACTATGTATCGCGTTTTTGCAGATGGTAGACGATTTATAATTAGCAAATCAGAGCTTCTGTAAGTACCTATAATCTTGCAACTTAGTACGTTGAACAGTAATTAGGAGAAGAAACGAGTATGCAAGGCAAAGTTTGAATGTTGCGGTGGGTAGAGGTAAATACCGAATAAAGTCGAATTATACCGTTATAATTTCGTAATCGACATAAACATGAAAGTTTATTAACACACGTACTGCCGAGTGGTTAATTTCCACCCTCCGGCTTTTCATGAATAGCGGAAACACGGCAGCGCGCAGCGCCGCCAAATTTGGTACAGCTGTTTTGGCATCAATGACCCACTTGGTGTGACATTTTTGACATCAGGTCAACTCAGGTCAGGTCACCAGGTCAAGTCAAGTGACCCCACCTCCAAAAAGTTTGCAGTCGTGCCACAGCCAAAGTGCCACCAAGCAGTTTGAATCTCACAGGATGTCATCAGGTGAATCTGATACAATTCGTATATCTCGACTTTTGTATATCGGTGACCTAAGGTCAGGTCGATTTCGTGACATCCCCATTATAAGCCAATGGGAAAAATTAAACACGTATAAATCCATAGGAAATGTCAAAATTTGACCATGTTGAACAGGTCTCCTGTGCCAAATGCAAAGCCCTGTCAAATTTCTGTTCTTTGGCCTCTACGAGGTCAACTTAGGTGACCCCCAGGTCACGTATGGTTTTTCTTCAATAACTCTTTACCAAATCAAGGTAGAGCCATGGCTAAAGTAAAAGAAATCATACGCGATTTAGCGACCACAGAGTGGTACTAGCTGTCGTTTTGTAGTACGGGAAACGGCCTACCACGGGGACGTTCCTACATATATGGGCACCAATTACCAGGCATGATGTCCATCGGTGGAACCAACATGTCATAAGTGCTTGTGAGAGCTTCCCGAATGCATTTAAACTTAATTTGGTTATCCCATAATCACCGGATGGCGAGAAACCATGCGACGGGACGGCCGTCTCAGCGTTGCGGTCTACCACGGGGCGGGCGGTGTACTAGCTGTTCTTTTTGTAGTACGGGAAACGGCAGCAGCTGCGCGTGGTCGCGGACAGCAATAGAAAGTGGGCGGAGTTACCTATCCATACTTACTTTATCCATGGTAGAGCAATGGAATTTTCAGCATTGTATTTGGCTTGTCGATACGAAATCCTTTACCTGACCTTGACCTGACCTCAGGTCAGGTAATTTTTTGGATATGACCTAACTAGGTCACCAAAAACTTCATTCGATGCGTCTCGACGAGACAAACACAATGGTGAAATATGTTTTACTCTATCATACTTTTGTCAAAAGTGATCCCTTAAAAAACTATTCGGCGATTTTGAGAATGTTTCAACTTCAATGGCTTCTGATGACCTTACTATTGACCTTAGGTCAATTTTGATGAGACCTGTCACCTATCCCTGTCCTGTCCATGCCTCTGTCCTTGTCCTGTCTTTATCGATATATGGACGGTTTTGTTAAGGACACCCATATATAGCCGAAATGTGACCTTTGATGATCTCTGGTGACCTCAATATTGACTTGACCTAAACATGGCCGGTATACTTTCGATAGAACTTCTCAAGTTATACAACGCCGTGCTCCGTTTATCGCTACGCCGTGTGGTTTTCGAGATCTTAGGAGGAGCGGCTATCCCCCCCCCCCCCCCCCGGCAGTTTGTGGTTGGCGCGAACCCCGGCAGTGCACGGGTTGAAATTAATATAAAATAAATATTAAATAAAATATTACGGGTCTGTCCTGCCCTGCCTCTGCCCTGCCCCACCATCTGTCTTGCCCTGCCCCACCTCTGTCTTGCCTTGCCCTGTCTTGCCTCTGTCCCGCCTTTGTCTCGTCCTGTCCTGTCCTGTCCTGCCCTGCCACGCCATATTCTGCCATGTCCTGCCCTGTCTTGCCTCTGCCCCGCCTTTGTCCCGTCCTGTCCTGCCCTGTCCCGCCCTGTCCTGCCCTGTTTGGCCCTGTTCTGCCCGTTGCTGCCGCCCTGTCCTGTCCTGCCCCGCCCAGTGGCGCCGACACAGCTGTTGCATTGACGTGTTCTCGATTAGATGTCACGTTAGATTACCCGATACAGAGCGAAAGTTTCGGTAAAATTAGCGAATATTATGGGTCATGACTAGATATCATAGTTTGAATAGCAATATAGGCTAACGTGACTAAAATTCGCATTGGTCGACGAAGGGAACTGTTCCATATGTTCGCAGCGGCCGGAATTCACAAATTTGGTAAAACAGCACCAGTACAATTTTTACGGTGGCCTAAATTTTAGGGATGGCAATGCCACCCCAGTGTCGCGGCAGGGGTGGCAGTCTGCCATCCCTGCCCCTATGGTGGCGCCGCCATTGGTCCCGTGTAAACGCGGTTTCTATCTACACTACAATTTGCGCAAGAGCATCTCACACATCATGCATCTCATGCATCTCACAGCATCTCACACACATACGCGTAGCCAAATAATATTGTTATTTCTGCCCTGCCCCTACGATGCACGCTGATGCTAACAGTTAGTAGCGAGGGCAGGAGGGAGCCTGCGGGACACGACGCTTTCTCCAGCCGCCGCACGGTCCTAGACTGGAGCAGCAGTGAGCGGAACGAGGCCTACCGCAGGTGCTTGGCTGAGCGGCTGGCGTTGACGACTCCCCTATGCCCCAATGCTGAGCAAATAGATAGCCAGCTGACGGCGTCCATCCATGAGGCTGCTGCCGATGCTGGCTGCTCTCGGCGCTGGAGGCCACCAAAGTCCTGGTGGACTCCCGCCGTGTCAGCTGCTCGAGACCGTGCTCGCCTCTGGCACCGAATGTGGACCGACGCTGGCCGGCCCCGGCACACAGTGACGCACGATTGCTTTCGGGCAGCGCGACGGGCATACAGGCGTGCCCGAGTGGACGCGGCGCGCGCCAAAGCGGACAGCGGCGCTCGCCTCCTGTCTGTGCTGCGCCGAGATAGGAAGGTGAAGGCTTTCTGTCGACGCGTGGAGCTCGCGCGCCGCGGCCCAGTCGGCTCCCGCTCCACACTTACCGCCGAGAACTTTGAAGCCCACTTCAGTCCCATTCACGCGGACGACGAGGCACTCTCTGCAGAGCAGGAGGAAGTGCGCACTCGAGTCGCGGCCTTGATGGCCCAAGCACAGGCCAATCCGGGTCCCAACAGGCTAATCACAGCCGAGGACGTGGCGCGCCTGATCCCGGGGCTGAACCGTGACGCGTCACCCGGTGCCGACGGAGTCACCGCCGAGCACCTTCTTAACGGCTCCTCTCCGGCGCTGTTACAGGCCCTTGCTAGCCTTCTCACCACGTGCCTCGTGGAAATGCGCGTGCCGGTCAGTTTTTCTAGCAGTACGGTTGTACCGCTCATAAAGAAAAGCTGTCTGGACCCAGACTGCGCGGACAGCTATAGGTTAATCTCTCTGGTGTCAACAGTGTCAAAATTGCTAGAGATGATACTACTGGATGAAATCGGAAGCTGATTCCAACCTTCCGGACTGCAGTTCGGATTCCTAGGTCACCGTGGCACAAGAGAGGCGACCATGCTTGTACAGGAGGCAGCACAGCACTACCTGTCTCGTAGGTCCCCTTGTTTGTTGCCGACTTAGACGCACGGAAATGTTTTGACCGATTATGGCATGCCGGCGTCCTGCTTCAGGCCAGTGACCACCTGTCTCGGCGAAGCTGGGCGCTCCTTACGTTTTGGTACGCACATCTGACAGCGCGAGTCCGTTTTGGAGGGGCGCTGTCGGACGCCTTCGGCGTGCGCCGAGGGGTTAGACAGGGGGCGTTATTATCGCCGTGTTTAACCAACATGTTCTTGCTGCCGCTAATTCAGCAGCTTGATGACAGCGGCTTAGGTCCGCTGGTCTATGGCCATCACGTCCCGGTAGTTGCCTACGCGGATGATCTACTCGTGATGTCCAGTAATACACGTGATTTGCAAAAAAATGTTCTAGACATTGTTACCAACTTCTCAATGAGTTGGAGGCTAGAATTTGTAAACTCGAACCCAAGCATGACCAAAAGTCATTGTTTCATTTTCGGAGCCGGACTCTTGGCTCAGCTGCCTGAGTGGCACTTGTGCGGACAGGCATTGTCGTACAGGGAGGAGACAGAGCACCTGGGAGTGCAGCTTCGCTCGCAGCTGCAAGGCGCCGATCACGTGAACGCGCGACTGCGCCGCGGTAGAGGGGCTTTCTTCGGTCTCACGCCAGCTGGCATGTTTAACTCGCACCTGCCGGCGGCAGATAAGGCCTACCTCTGGCGCGCTGTAGTGTCACCGGCAATGCTATATGGCTGTGCACTGTGCTACCTGAGGTCCGCTGACATCGCGCGCCTGGAGTCGTGGCAGGCGACAGCCATCAAATCTGCGCTACGCTTGCCTCGTATAGCACACCATACAGCACTGCTGGCGGCGCTACAGATACCTAGCGTGCAGGTAGTGCTTCGCCGCGCATTATTAAATGCCTTCAGCAATGCATTTCGCGGTGACCATCGCCTTCGCTGTGTTTTATTAAGCAGTTTAGGGCGTGTTGCCCTCAACGCGACTTTCGCGTGCAACACGGGTTCGCTGGCAAATTATATGCTTGTACTGTGTGGAGGGAGCCTTGCGACGCTATTGCGAGTTGCCGGAGGGCGCGTCGACCGGGAGCTATTGGATACCCCCGGCCCCTCTGTGGCCTTACCGACTCCCTCCGGTGGCTTCTGGCTCAGAATAACAAGGACGCCTGGGGCCTCATTTGGGTTTTGGTGTTGCCTCATGGGTGATCGTGTTTGAGTGTGTGCCGGTGAATGGCATGGCCTATATGTGGGCGTGTATGCGTGTATGCGTGTGTGGGTGTGTATATACATACCTACTTACTGTTTAACCGCACCTACTGACATGTGCTTTGTCCCCATGTAGGGATGTCTGGATACATTGAATTGATTGAATTGAATTGTAACACTCAACTTCACTTATGAAATAAAATGCTTTGCTATTTGGCACCTGTTACGTTTCATCGCCAATACTAGAGATGTACCTATAGGGACCGATGATTCTGAGTATCTCCCACCAAAGACAATGGGTACAGATCTCCCGAGAAAAAAAACTAGTTATTACGACGTTTGCAATTTTTGACGCGATCTGTTCCCCGTGCTTCTCTCATTTTGACCAAACTCCAGAAAGCCTGCATGCGCAGCTTCCAGACAGCTATGCAGCAACTGGTTGACACCAGACCCTGGATCCGTTGGTTATTCCTTCCCAAGTCATGCGCGCGACCGTCTCCACATTTGTTGCGATGCCTGCATGTTGTAAAAATCAGCCATGTATCGCGCCAACTGATCACACATACCTGCTACGAAAATACCGTATCGGTTCACCACTACTGCGTGTTGTCATGGACCTCATTTCGTCAACTCTGACAGTTGTACCGCACATCAGTAACACACGCACTTAAAATTCGCACATCAGTAGCACACGCAGTCACCTTACACGATAGTGATGTCATTCGGTAACCAAAATTTTGGTATACCCAAAAATACCAATACCGAATTGGTTCTTGGTCGGTCGGACAACACATTTCTGGTATTTTATCGGTCAAGCAAGTCAGCGACATACATCAGCCTGACCACGTGTTTTGTCTCCAGAGATTTGGACATGTTTTGCAAATTTTCGTGACCACGTGTTTTGCCTGACCACGTGTTTTGTCTCCAGAGATTTGGACATGTTTTGCAAATTTTCGTAATTTGAAATGAGAATGTGAGGCATTTAATTTGGACTCTGATGATCATCGATACTGAGACATGTTTATACTGAGATGTTTCTCTAAAAATGTGCATATTTAAGCAGAGTTTCGTTTGTCAGCCTCTTGCAACAATATTGCAAATCGGCCAATAATCGGTAATTTTCCGGTTAGGAAAAATCGGTTTGGTTTTTGGTCAACATAGCTGACATGAATTTCATGGCAGCTATGCTGACCAAAAACCAAACCGATTTTTCCTAACCTGAAAATTACTAACCTCCTAACCTGACAAAAACAAATCGGTTTGGTCAAGTTTCAGGAATTTTCTGAAAGTGGCATCACTATTACACGACATTGACAAGACAATTATCATGTCTCAGATCCCATGATGTAGGGGCCCGCTCAGAAACAAGTGACCGAAATCCGCAAAGTTTCTAAAAAAGACGGGTGGGGGTCCGCACACGAGGGGCCCGCTCTTAGGGCTCTGACCCCCTCCCCCCCGAAATGTAATCCTGCGTGCGCCATTGGCGACGTATTGTCTCGATCTAGAGATATTGCTTATTTGAAAATAAGTCAAATGACGCAGTGTGCACTGGCAAATTAGGGGCCCTTGGTCGGCCTGAGGGGGCCCCTCTGTCGGTCTGAGGGGAACTCTGTCGGCTCGAGGGGCCTTCTGTCGACCTGAGGGAGCCCTCTGTCGGCCTGAGAGGCCCTCTGGTAGCCCGTGTGATGGGGGGCCCTCGGTCTGCTTGAGGGGCCCTCTGGCCGCCTGAAGGGGCCATCAGCCAGCTTGAGGGTCCTTGATCGGCCTGAAGGGGCCTTCGGTCGGCTCTAGGACCCTCAGTCGGCCTGAGGGCCCTCTCTCGGCATGATGGGGGGGGGGGGGGCGATCAGCCTGAGGAGCTCCTGTTCGGCCCGAGAGGCCCTCGGTCAGCTTGAGGGACCGCTCAGTCTGCCCGACGGGGCCCTTGGACGGACTGAGTGGCCCTTATCCCCCGGCCGTCCAAGGGCCCGTCAATATGGCTCTCACCCTCGCAAATATGGCGAGGGCGGGCTTAAACAAAATCGGTTATATCCAGCTTTAAATAACGTGTATCAACCTATCGCTGTGGTTCAAAATTAGACGATTTGTGGTTTGTTATAAATACTTTACAGCACAGATGAAAATTATAATTATTCATAACACAGAAAGCAATCAACCCAGAAAATGGCTAAAATCAAGTAAAAATAAGATTTGTCTTCACGCTCCACCGCCCCAGTGTGGACCGCCGGGTACAAATTATATTTGTTTTTGTGTATCTCTGCCATACTCAAAAATATATTTTCCATGGCCATTCACTCATTTTTGTTTTAAATATCAGGAGTGGCTCAATTATAACCATAGCGCAAATAGGCCAGTCTCCCCCAATACATATTCACATATATAGGTACAATTCAGGGGCTTCGCCACGGAGGTGGACGTTTCTCCCCATTCTTGAGCCAGGGGGGATTACCCCCCCCCCTCATTTTCCCTGACAAACAACTATAAATCAGTGTTCAGTTGTACTTATTATTTGTTACCTCCCCCTGTTGAACAAGCTTTCGCTGACGCTCCATTCTCCCCCCCCCCCGCTGAACAACTTTTCGCTAACGCTTCACCCCTCCACCTCCCGGTCAACAACTTTTCGCTAACGCTCCACCCCCCCCCCCCCTGGTTAACAACAACGTTTCGCTGACGACGACCACTCGACTTTCCTCGATCTCGTCCCCCAAAAAAAATTCAAAGGCGTGGCGGAGCCCCTGAGGTGCATACATATAGGTAGCAGATATTTTTGGTCACAACTATTACCTAGCGTACCTGAAAGCGTGTATATACCTATAAAAGCCATACGTGAAAGCCATACGTGAGAGCCATGCGAGTAGATGGGTACATTGGGATGTTTTTTGGTCCCATACCTATTTAATGTTTGCCGCCAAAAAAAACGGGTGGTAGCCATAACTGTGAGAAAAGGCAAACTGTCGGCTATACAGCATAACCCTATTATCCTACGACGGCAGGCAGGTATGCAGGAGTACCACTGCACTGCCTTTCCATGTCCGTGTGATTCCATACCCGTGCGAGAAAAAATACAAGGATGGGCATTCACTCACGTTAGGTCACACCATGCTCCCCGCCATTTGGCTATTGGGATGGGACCATGGTCTAGGCACGGGTTTCCAGTGTATTGGGAACTCGTACCTGGTTGACTATAATCCCAACTCGGAGCCGCACTAAACATGAAATCCGATGTGATACAGTCCCCATCTTTCATACCAACTTAAATCAAGAGCGCGCATCACTGATAAAATATTTTACTACCTTAGGGTGGTAAAGGGGTCGTTGTCAATAAGTCCGACCCACTTACTACCGATATATCACCGTTTCACTACCTCCCGGTAGTATTACTTACCACGCACTTACTACACCCTTTACTAACCCAAGGGTGGTAGAGGGGTCGTTGTAGATTTGTCCGACCCACTTACCACATAGCTACTACCCTGCTACCACCCCCGGTAGTAGCATTTTCCACCCACCAACCACGCTTCTACGACCCACATACCACCCCCTGCAACCATTACCACCCTCCTACTACCCTGCTACCACCCTCCTACTACCCCGATACCACCCTCCTACTACCTCACTACGACCCTCCTACTACCTCGCTACGACCCTCCTACTACCCCCTTACCACCCTCCTACTACCCCCGCTACCACCCTCTTACTACCTCGCTACCACCCTCTTACTACCTCGCTACGACCCTCCTACTACCCCCTTACCACCCTCATACTACCCCGCTACCACCCTCCTACTACCTCGCTACGACCCTCCTACTACCCCCGTACCACCCTCCTACTACCCTCCTACCACCCTCCTACTACCCCTACTATCGCAGTATCATCCACCTTACTATCTCAGTAGTAAATCGAACGAGAAGGCATTTGTATTTGCATTGTATTAAAGTACGAACTATCCACACGAATGGGGTTTGTACAGTTCTTGGTCATATACGGTAAATTGGCAGGTAACACAGGGTAAAATCACTACATACAGACTACAGTTATGATACACACGCCGCCGCCGGGCGCCGCCGCCGCCGGGCGCAGTCGCCGCCGCCGGGCGCAGCCACCGCCGCCGCCGCCGGGCGCAGCCGCCGCCGCAGCCGCCGCCGGGCGCAGCCGCCGCCGCCACCGGGATCCAGGGGGCCAAAGGGTCCATAGCCCCCCTCCCCCAACCGCCTGAAATCGGCACAAAATTGACACATTTCCTGATTAGAAAACAATCTAGGCAACTTTTACTAAGGGAAATTTGTTTTACATCAGCCCCCAAATTCAGACTGGTTATTGATTCGACTCTGATTGAATCGATTGGAATTGTTCAATCAAAATCCCTTGAATCAAAGAAGAATCGATTCACCACCGGATTTTTGTATTCATTAATCATGATTGAATCAAAACCCGCATAGGACAAAGGCTGATTGAATCAAAAAGACTCAAACATGATTTGATTCTTTTAATCGGAAAGATCCATGAATCAAACGGTGACTGAATCATTTATATACCAAAATGAATCGTGATTGAATTCTTCCAAAAAAGGTGAATCAATAACCAGTCTGCCCCCAATGCATAAGCATGCAAAATCCGATGAGTATTCATAATTGTGTGATCGACTTTTGGGGATTTGACCCCCCCCCTCCAAACACTTATGCTGAATCCACCTTTGCAATAAATCACTTTATTTATAGGGTAAACACTTGGTCATATCAACCTTAACCCTCGCCCTACGGGAGTTTTTTTCACCTTCGCCCTACGGGGGGGGGGGGGGGGGGCTGACAGACCCCCTGTTAACTTCCAAACCAAGCAACTTAGAGCAATGCGGTAAGAACCAGCATGTTGCCTGTCATGAGAGGAATCCAACAATATGAAATTTTTAGGTTTCAGGTCAACGGGTGACCTTCCAGGTCAAGTGAATGACCTCGGATTTAACACGTCCAGAACAGCGATTTTGCTCTTCAGAAAACCTAAAAATGATAAATTGATAAATGTAAATAAAAAGGCATGTTCCTAGACCAGTTTTGGCTCAGAAATACAGAAAAGGTAATTATTTGTTCGTATCTTGTCTAAAAATGTCAAAAAAATATTTTAAAAAATGACGCCATCAGTTTCTTACACTTAGGAAGCCATCACTGTCAAAAAATGAAGATATTGCTTTGAAATTTGGTATGGGTATTATCCATACTCAGTTCTCTCACATATATTCCGGTTTTTCTAATATCTTTGAAAATTTGGATTTTGTGGGGATTTTTCCCCCAAAATAGGTTTTTATTTTATTTTAGGGGTCAAAAACCCAAATTTTTGAAAATCCAAGATTGCCATTTTAAATAGAATGCCATTTTATATCTTTGGTGAATTGTGTTTGCAATTTGCTTTAAAACTCTGTTTTCTACGATTTTTCAAATATTTCTAATTTTGTTATCAACATGACGTCATCAAAACATTATTATCTCCCAAACTACTTAACCAATTTCAATTAAATTTTTACAGCCTACGTATAAGTGCTGTAAACTCAGCTACCAAAAATTTCAGCAAGATGCACCTCATGCGTCAAAAGTAATTTAAGAAAACCTCAGGGGGGCCTGTCAGGGCCCCCTCCCGTAAGGCGAGGGTTAAAGCTATAAACAACCTTCCATTGGATTTGTCATGCTATTGGTGATGTAGACGATACTACAACATCAATAGCATGAAGTCTCACTTGCATGGCTCAACGACAGTGGATGTTGAGCGTGCCACAATGACTTGACTGACTGATGACAAAAGACTAGATACAAGACAATTAGACCCTTAGTCCCAAGAGGATATGGTTATTGAATATTGACCCATAAACAAACAAACATAGCCATAGCATGAAGTCTGGCATTATGTGTTCTGCATTATGGTTAATAGTCATCTGACTGACAATGGCATGGCTCAACGACAGTGGATGTTGCACGTGTCACAACAACTTGACTGACTGATGACAAAAGACTAGACACAACAATTAGACCCAAGAGGATATGGTTATTGAATATTGACCCCAATGACCCATAAACAAACAAGCATAGCCATAACATGAAGTCGTGCATTATGATGTGTTCAGCATTATGGTTAATAGTCAGCTGACCGACAAGTTTGATATTTTGACAATCAGTAATCTTCGACTAAGGTACCTATCTGCTATCAGTGCACTATGATTATATATATATATATATATATATATATATATATATATATATATATATATATATAGATATATACAACACCAATAGCATGAGGTCTCACTTGCATGGCATTTGTTGATGACAGTGGATGTTGCATGTGACAACAACTTGACTGACAGATGACAAAAGACAATTAGAGCCTTGGTCCCAGGAGGATATGGTTATTGACCCATAAACAAGCAAACATAGCAATAGAAATTACAACATAACGATAGAAGTACCTATACCCTAACTAAATTGTATATTGATGCAAATGCAAATTGAAATCAAAATACCATCGCATGGTATCAGTCGAGGAAGGTTTGGTCAAGGTTTGTTATTACAAACTGGTTATTGATTCAACACTGATTGAATCAATTGAATCATTCAATCAAAATTCCTTGAATAAAAAAATTATTGATTCACCACCAGATCTTTTGATTCATGAATCATGATTGAATAAAAACCTGCATCAAACCAAGGCTGATTGAATCAAAAGATTTAAAGATTCTTATCGATTCAAGTACACTGGTAAATTGTGCAAATGCATGCAGTTCCGGTGGCTACATTCATTTATACTGAAATAGTATTGCTGTAATAATGCTTTAATGATCATACTCGTAATATGTAGGTTTCCATTTTTTATTGATGACATATATTCACCACATATATTTAAATGTTGAATCAAACGTGAATCAATTAAAATATTTGTTTTGATTCTTTGAATCTGAAAGAATCAATTCGCAAAATTGTATCTGTGAATCAAACAGTGATTGATCATTTAGATTCCAAAATGAATCATGATTGAATCATTCCAAAAAAAAGTTGAATCAATAACCAGTCTGGGTCTGTAAAGGTTTGGTCATCTGTTCCCATTTTTAGCAGGCTCCTGCTAAAAATGTGAGCCCAACTTGCTATTTTTGGGAACGCTAAATCTTGTATATAACTGCCTTTTCTGCTTTTAGGAAACATATAGATGAAATAATATCACCAAAGATGACAATTTCGGTGACCTAAGAGGTCATTAACTGGCCTAGATCAAATATCGGTATATTGCCAGATAGCTAATACATATTGCACATACAGGTATGGCGGTGGCCGGAGGGACCTCGGGTAGTCAGACATAATATTTTGATCTCTAAAATGAACAGTTATAAAAAAACGAAGACGAATGAAAATGTGACCGAACCATATACCCACATTTATCTTCAAGCAGACACAATTCAAAACGCGATGCAGCGATAACAATAACAGCAAACCCCATGCGGTAGATAAAATACCCACCCCAGCAACGCCCCACACCGACAGCAATATGGCGGCCGCAAAAGGTGTGTTTTGCTGGGGTGGTAGGAGGGTCGCCTGGGCGTATACCCCCAGACGACCACCCCCCCCCCCGGTTTGGCTACCCTCAGCCGACCCACCTACCACCCATGGCCTTACCATGTCCTTACGACCCCGTCAATAGATAAGGACCTTTGAATGTTTTACGGACTTTCCAGCCAAACTTCAAAATTGTAATTTAAGACAACTGTTTTTAATCGTCAATTAGAGCCCCACCCCGAATCCTCGTAATACAAATATTGTTTGCTTGATTTCGATGTCCGCGGAGGAACCGCGCGCGCGCGCATTTTGAACCCAACGATCTTTTGGCTACCCCCAGACGACCCACCTACCACCCGCTACTATGGCCTAACGACCCCGACCACCCACTGTAGTCGAAGGGTAATAATCTCTACCACATCTGTACTACTCCAGTCAACCATCAATGCGGTGGTAGTGGGGTGCTGGAAGTATCGTTGCGGTGGTACAGGTGTGGTAATAAGGCTATAGGTGGTAACGGTGTAGTAAAATATTTTTTTTTCAGTGATTAGCGTCAACTAATGCATCAACTGCACGCGTCAGCTGCACGTCACACCGGATGCGATGCATGCCAGGCTTTTTAAGCCCATCACGCTCCCGGATGCATCGGCGAAGTCACTGGCACGCAATAGGCTGGGCTACTCAGATCGAGACACTGGCACGCAATATGGGCTGCTTGCCCACACCGAGACGGACGCGTATCTATGACGTCACACGTGTGGCGTCCGGCGGCAGCTCTGCAGCCATTGGCGGCAGACGGCCTTGGCGGCACAGCTGACCGATAGCGCCTGATACAGACCGCGGCAGCGCGAGCGAGCAGCCGGCCCCGATTGTCAGGCGTGTCAAGACCTGCCACCGGCTGGCGCGGCGAGCTCACCGCAGTGCCACGCAGCGTCTGTCTCGGCTGCGCACGGACGGAGCTCAGCAGGACTCCCCGTGAGTCCGTCCCTGGACGCTCAGCAGGACTCCCCGTGAGTCCGTCCCTGGACGCAGATCGGGCCGCTCTTAGTGTCTCCGGAAGTGACAGACTCTGAAGAAACTGCCTGTCTCCGGACTCCTGTGCTCCGCGCCCGCGTCTTCATCGCCGAGACCGGGTGCACCTATCCGCGACTGCACAGCGCGAGACTGCACAGCACAGCGCGGTGCCTCCGTCTGCCTGTGGAGCACCGGAGCCGGCTATGGACAGCGCTGGCCGTGTGTCGGACCGCTGCCGCGCCGGCCGCAGGACGCCCGCGACGCCGCTCACCTGCTGTCGCTGTATGGAGCTGCGCCGCGGCTGCGTCGCCATCGGCGTCTGCCTGCTGCTGCTGTACGGCCTGGTCGGCGTAGTGCTGACGGCCACCGCCGCCTACGCCCAGCGTCACGGCTGGCGCGAGGAGACCGCGCTGGCGGCGACCGCGCCGCTGGCGTTGCTGCTGGCTGTGTTCCACGTGCTGCTGGTGCTGGGCGCTCAGTACGGCCGGCGGCTGCTGCTGTTGGCCTGGCTGGTCGGCTGCGGCGCGCTGTTCACGGCCCAGTCGGCCGCGCTGCTGGTCGGCGCCTTCCTGCTGACCGCCGGCTCGCTGTGGGCCGTGCTGGGCAGCACGTTGGTGCTGGGCGCGCTGCAGTCGCTCGGCTGGTACTGGTTCTGGGCAGTGCGCAGCCTGTATCTGGAGATGACGACGAACGCTCGTCGCGCCCGCCGCCTGGTCGCCGCCGACCGCCAGCCCGGCGCGGAGAAAACCACCACCACACCACCGGCCGGAAGGAAGTGGCAGAAAAAGGTGCCTGTGTTCGGCGCTTGAAGGAGTCGGCGTGTTCAGCTATCAGCTATACTCAGTTATATCTCTGTCAGAGCGCAGAACTGAGAGACTGATATACTGACGGGAAAGGTGCCTGTGATCGGTGTGTGGAAACAAAACTCTCTTTTGCGTCGATTGAGACAAGGGTGTTGCAGACAGAGAGGCAGACAGTCAGAGTGTGAACCGAAGCATTCCCAGCAGTGAGCACTGTGACAGTTATATACTGGCCCACTACACAACTGGAACAGAGTCGTGACCGCTGACCTGTGAGAAAAGGGACCGCTAAGAGTGAGCAGTTCTCAGTCCAGACACCTTCTATGTAATAGGGCATATCAGGGATGTAGGAACGTCACGAAAAGTGAGTGTGGGGGGGGGGGGGAGCAGTGAAACATTGATCTCATCTTGAGATAAACCCAATGCAAGATTTTCAAGATTGCTTTGCAGCTTTGGGCTCTTCTCGCCTTGGCGAACCTTTTGCCCTAACACAATCCTCGCCAAGCAAAATAAAATATTTTAGCACACAAAAAATGCCGAAAAGTGAGGGGGCCATGCCCCCCCCTCCCTGGCCCCTGTTCCTAAGCCTAAATAGGGAGTGGGGTGAGCTCACATTAAAAGGAATAGTTCACCTTGAAAAATGTCCTAAAATGTGGCTATACGGGGTATTTTGAGCTGAAAAAACGAATATGACATTTGTTTGGACGATAGATGGATATCTGCCGAGAAATGGACATGTTTCTCTTTTCTCCTTCATGACATTACACAACTTAAACTTCATGACATTGTGTGACATCATGCATATGGTAGCTTGGATATGGAAGCTATTACACACAATAATGGCGGACTTGAGGCTTATATACGCAGGCTGCTTGTAACGTAAACAACCGTTGTAAAATTAGCAGAACGAAGCGAGTTTCTGACCGATTTTTTTAAAACGTTTTAAGTGGTAGATAAACATATGGCTGAAATACTGGCATCGTAAAAAATACCCAGCGCTAATGTGTGGTCGATTGTGCGTGTATATTTCAAGAAGAACGAGGGAAGAGTTCGCTTGTAATTAGTGCAGTATTCCATGGTCAACTACAGTGGAGCTATATCGCCCAAAACCCCCAATCATCATCATACAGTGGAGCTATTGAGAAGATTGACGCAAATGCTGGAACCTATTTTTTAGTATCTGTGTGTAGCTAATTTTGTTGGTGTTGAGTATATATTCTTGTGATGCTGGGACGCTGGGTTTTCCATTTAACCATTTAAAGGAAATAGTTCACCTTCGGAGAATTGTTCAGAACATGATTTTATTATATTTTTTAATACAGTTTCTTTTTTTCTTTTCAAAAATGGTCCTACATCGCGCCAATTCAGGACGGAAGGTCATAAATTATTAATGTTATGGTGTGCGTTATTGGTCTGCGCATGCTCAGACCAGTGCTGGCACTCTCAGACGGTACGGTATATCATATATGCGCCGCATTCCTTCGCCAAAAAGTCAAATATCTTCGGCTGGAGAGTCTTTTCAGCCAAGAAAAGTTGCAGATAAGGATTTCTCAACACGGGCTACAAAACTGCTATTTCAGTTCAAAATCCCATGTTGAAGGTGAACTATTTCCTTTAAAGGAAATAGTTCACCATGGAACATTTTTTTCCAAACACGATTTAATTGCATTTTGAAATAAAACATATTTGTATATTGTCAAAAATGGCCATACATCGTGCCGATTCAGGACAGAAGGTCGTACATTAATAATGTTATGACAACTATATGCATACTCTCTGAGTCAGAGTCCTGTCGTCACGCGCAATGAAATAAATGGCTCAGCCAATCCGATTCGAAAGTAGTCGCGTAAGGATAGACTCGCATTAGAGAAGTGCCAACCGGCGGCCGGCGGTTCGCTTGCTAGCACCAGCTGCAAGCTGATTGGCTGATTGTATAGCCTATGCCCAGGCCTTGTCAGCACCGCATTCTTTCGTCAGAACCGCATTCCTTCGCCAAAAAGAAAAATATTCGGCTGGAGAGTTTTTTTTGGTCAATAAAACTTACAGATAGGGGTTTCCCAACACGGGCTACAAAACTGCTATCTCAGTTCAAAACCCATGTTGAAGGTGAACTATTTCCTTTAATGGTGGATAATTTGTGGATGTGCCAAGGAATAAAATTATGGTGAAACCTCTTGTGTCCAGTTTTGGAATTGGTTGAGTTTCTGGCCGACCGAGACACTGACACACCTTCCAATTATAAATGATCCAGAGTCTAGCTGCCTGATATGTTCACACACAACTCGAATATTGCTCCCATATCTCAATCTGCCACACAGCCCATCACATGCAGCAAGGTGACCATAATACCATATAGTAGTTAACAAGAAAACAGCTTTATCAATTTCAGCTTTATTGACAAATCGCACAGATGTGGTACAATGTAGTGCTGATGAAGGTGGCAGGTGCGGATCCAGGATTTCGGCTAGGGGGGGGGGGGGGGCGCCACATACAAAAAGTTGCGCCCTACGGGCGCGCTTGGCGGGCGGGACCCGGGTTCAGGGGGCACGCGCCCTTCGCCCCCCCCCCCTAGATCCGCGCCTGGGTGGTTTGGTGTCTGGTCATCTCGATGAAGATGGTGCTCCCATGCTCAACAAGGGTGACGGTTTTCAGAGCATCTTCTGAAAAAGAAAAAAAGGTTGATACAATATTCAGGACAGAGACAGCGACAGCAACCAGGGACAGCGACCACCAACAGCGACAGGGACAGCGACAGGGACAGCGACCAGGGACAGCAACAGCGTCAGGTCACGAAATTGACCCGACCTTAGGTCGCTGATATACAAAAATTCAAAGATAAACGAATTGTAGATGTATATGACCTTAAGAAATCCTGTAAGTGTAAAACCGATCATCCACAAACTGTGACTGTGGTACGACCTCAAGTTTTTTTTTGAGGTGGGATCACGACCTGGTCTGGTGACCTGACCTGATATGACCCGAGGTATTTTGTTTACATAATGTGGACAATTGATGTCCAAACAGCTGTGTCAAAAACGGCGGCGCTGCGCCGTTTTCCCGCTATCTGCGAAAAAAAAACATGAGGGGGTTTAAACACGCCCCTCCCCCCCCCCCCCCCCCGGGCACGGCGCGGGTTAAAATATGGGGATGATGTGAGCATGCAGCCAGGTGTTGGGGGTATTCATGTGAAGCAAAAAATGACACCAGCTGAGCTGGGTTATTTTTGTATGTGCAACTTTTGGTCGGGGCCACTCAAAGCACTTTTACCATCCCTGAAATCTGCTATCTCAGTTCCAAAACCCATGTTAAAGGTGAACTATTCCCTTTAAAGGGAATTTTTCACCTTTGTATTAGTTTTGAACTGAGATAACCATTATCTTTGGCCGTTATTGAAATGTCGAAAATACTAACTAAGGTCATTTTCCCCAAAACTTAGCCTAACTTAAGCAATTTAATTTATCATTTGCAAAATGGGGTCTAGGCTAGTCCCGCCGCTGATTGGCTGACAGCCACTTTTTCAGCCAATCCCACTTTGTCAGCCAATCAGCGGTGGTCTATAGCTCAATAATGACGTCATGATCCAAATTTAAAACTTAATTTGCATAAAGTTAAGTGACTTTTCGAGAGAAAAATATCACAATCGTTTTCAGCAGCACTTACTTCATATTTTCGACTACAACCAGCGTATATTTGACAACTTTCAGAAAAGTAAAACATTCTCTTTAAAGGGAAATAATGACCTTTTGATATTGTTGGCAACAATTTATTAGGCTACCGTTATGGTTTTAAAATTATTTTATTTAAATTTAAGAATTAAATAAAATTATTCCCAAATTCAAAGTTGTAAGTTTGGAAAAAATACAAAACAAGTACCTTGTGTACTTCATGAAAGTCATTTACAAATTCGTCCTTCCCTACCATTGTTTACATCGAGTGCGCGGCATTTTTGGAGGCTCTGTGACGTTTCCGATCAAACTGAGCGCTGCTCGGACACACGCTAGTAGCGCTATTAGCGCTTTCGTTCTCCATGGCAACCAGGCGTTAGCCAATCAAAAGCCAGAAACGGAATACGTTCTGGCTTTTCATTGGCTCACGCCTAGTTGCCATGGAGAACGAAAGCGCTACTCGCTACAACTCGCCACAATGGTTAAGTGCGCCGAGAAGCATGACAATGACTTTGTAAACAAATCGCCGACGCTAAATAGGTCGCCGTCGATGTGCATCGATGAGCTTCCGATTTAATTGCCAGTTTTGTGTTATTGTTTGTTAGTTTTTTGGGGACAAATTATTATTTTTCATGATAATATAAAGCATAGTGTTATATACAGCCACAGACAAATTATACAATACTCCTAATGTTGAAAACAAATGAATCGATTTTCACAAATTGAGGGTCGCAACCAGAGAGATGCCGCCGTTGATGTGCATCGATGAGCTTCCGATTTTATTGCCACTTTTTCCAATCGCTGTTAGTTTTAGAAGATCGCCGGGCATATAATCACAACAAGCGAACGCACAATATATTTTCCACTCCATTGCGTAAAAAAACAATACGGGAAAAGCCCGCAGTTTGATGAGGACCAAAAGTACTTGCAAGTACCGGTCGTTAAAAGTGTGGAACGCTTATCAACTTTAACTTGACATATCTTTCGGTAGGAAAGTTTTCATGCAAAATGTGATGAATTTACAATATATTTTGGTCTCGTCTGGCGATTTCAAGTGCTAACTCCATTTTTGTGGAAAAAGGTCATTATTTCCCTTTAACCCGCGCCGTGCCGGGGGGGGGGGGGGGGGGGTGTTTAGACACCCCCCTTAGGTTTTTCGAGGATAGCGAAAAAACAGCGGCGGGCAGCGCCGCCGTTTTTTGACACAGCTGTTCGGGCATCAATTGCGCACATTATGTAAAAAAAATACATCGAGTCATCTCAGGTCAGGTCACCAGACCAGGTCACGTGACCCCACCTCCAAACAAAACTTGTGGTCGTACCACAGTCACAGTTTTTAGATGATCGGTTTTATACTTACATGATTTTATAAGGTCATATGTATCTACAATTTGTTTATCTTGAATTTTTTGTATCAGCGACCTAAGGTCGGGTCAATTTCGTGACCTCCCCATTATAAGTCAATGGGGAAATATTAAAATGCTTCCTATTCCAAAGATACGCAAGATATCAGTCTAATTCCTTCTGGATCATGTTATTATAGGCCATTCTTGATGACCTAGGTGCCATTTTTGTTCACTGACCCCTACAGGGTCAGCCGAGGTCATCCGAGGTCACCAACAGTTGTATGTCAATAACTCTCGACATAATGACGATAGAGAAGTGAAACCGACACCAATGTGTTTGTCTCGTCGAGGTACATCTTCCCATATGCAACATGACCTACTTGGGTCACCACATGACCTTGACCTTAGGTCAAATTGTTAAGTTAATTTAACAAGGTCACCATATATATCATTCAGAGCACCTTGACAAGATAAACACAATGGCGTAAATAGTTTTCCGTTATCTTTATTAAGTAAAAAGTTAATAGCAAAAAACGATTTAGCAAAAAAAATGCATTTTTTTCTTTTTGACCTCTGGACTCTGGAGCCTCAAATATTGATCTGAGATCAAATCTAAGGACACCTCAGCGATTACAAATTTCACTGGCTGGCGTTTGCTTTTTTCTGTTTCTTTCTAACTATCATCGTTTCTGAGATATATGGGAATTTCTGGAGCAATGTCCTAAAACAGGAAAATTTGACCTTTGATGACCTCTGGTGACCTCAATATTGGCTTTAGGAAAAAATATCTTAAGTACTTTCGAATGTGCTTCTCGAGAGCTTTCGAACACGCTTTTCTGCGTCTTTCTAGCCCTTTTAGTTTTCGAGTTGGAGGGGGGTGTCTAAACACCCCCCTCCCCCCCCCGGCACGGCGAAGTTGGCGCCGAGCACCGGCACGGCGCGGGTTAAGGGAGATTTGACGCAGCTCAATTAATTGTCAACTTCATTATTCGTGTTTTGCTTCGTTATTCCCCTTGTTCTTTTTTCCTACTTGGCAAAAGCGGCAAAATTCCCTAACATTATGCTAAGTTATTTATATTTTCGGCTTTTCAAAGGTCTGCAAAAAGGCGTTTTGCCCGATAGCGGGATAAGACGCCCTCGGGCACGGGGTAAGACGCCCTCGATTTAGTCATGTTGTATTTCATTTAGGTTTGATAGGAATTGCAAAATAATGTGTAATACCAGGGATGTAGGAACGTCACGAAAAGTGTGTGTGGGGGGGGGGGGAGGGGGGGAGAGCAGTGAAACTTTAATCTCGTCTTGAGAAAAACCCAACCCCCTATGGAATATGTCCTTGCATATTGGGGCTCTTCTCGTCCTGACGAACATTTTACGATTTCTTACACCAAGCAAAATACAATATTTTAGCCAAAAAATCGGCCGAAAAGTGAGGGGGCCATGCCACCCCCTCCCGGCCCCCCGGTTCCTACGCCTATGATCGATGCTATTTTTATTCATTTTCTGATTTTCAATGTCTGAAAAATTACAACTACCTTCGGAATCATTATTAGGTAAACTGTGTCTACCATTTTTTTCCCTACCTTTGAAGACGATACATAGATGTTATTTGGGACCTATAATTATTTCAACGCGTTGGTAATTGGTTTGATATTGATCACCAGACCCATATCAAATCGGGTAG
Organism: Chirona hameri; assembly: GCA_036785665.1. NCBI lineage: Eukaryota > Metazoa > Arthropoda > Thecostraca > Balanomorpha > Balanidae > Chirona > Chirona hameri. Next base: position 5,627 of record JAXIVJ010005257.1, on the reverse strand, counting down.
TGTACCAGAATACAAATATGGTAATGCATTATTGTAAGGCTGTAACTGCATTGGAATTAGGTATGGAATTAGGTCTTACCTCGTACTGTCTGTAGGCGTATACCCCCAGAGCAGCAATAGGTACTGTTGACAAACATCCCACAAAGCTAGTATTGGACTAGTTGCAGGTTACCTAACCCACTGTTTTTATGTATATGAGGAAAAAGCAAATTAATGAAAATTATGTTGTATAAAGTGTCACTTTCCTATAAATTCCACCAAATTGTCAGTATTTAAAATAATAAAGTATATTTACGTAATTTAGAATTCTGCTCTCTAATTGGTCGTGACGTCAGAGGCAGGGGCGTCGTTTTCTATAGGCCTGGTATGGCCCAAGCCCTACCAATGTTCATTTGGGCCCTACCAATGTCTCTCTGGGCCCTACAAATGTTTTACAACATTTCCTTAAAGAGATAATACAATTTCACAAATAAAAGTAAAAAGGCATTACTATGAAGCATATAAGAATGCATAGCATGGACCATGTGTCACAATTAACATACCTAAATATAAGTTTGGTTTGTTTTAAATCACGTTATATGAGTATTGAGTTGCTCAGTATCAGAACAAATTCATCATGTCATGGCAGATTCATGTCATGTCATGGCAGACTTACTAACATGAATGGAAAATGATTGGGGATGTCAAAAGGGCAGGACACTTTCTGACCTTGAAAGGTTCCCTAAAGGAATCCCCAAGGGAAATAGGTATGCGCCAACACTATTTTTAAATATCCTTAACAATATCCTGTATATCTGCGGCGCTAGGGTCTCCATCCGAACGCCCGGTGCTGGGGGGGTAAATTTACCCCCTCTTGTATCTTCCGAACCAATAACCGCAGCGAGACGCGCAAAGCGGCGATCGAACTCTCTCAGTGAGAAGAATCTAACGCATGCCCGAAATTCTTAAAATAAGGTCACATGTCAGGTCACTGTCAGGTCAAGTGTCAAAATTTTAGTATTTGGGTTTTTGGGCTATACTTTCCATCCAAAGCCTTATATTGCAACTATTATCTCACAAAGTGCTCCCAAATGTATAATGCATCTCCTGCATAAGTAAAAGTTAAATTGAAATTGTAAGCAAAGGTCAAGGTCAAGGCCAGGTTACAAAAGGTCACAGGTCTACGAAAGCCATGCGACACATGTTGTATGGGTTATTTTACAGTATATTTCGATAGAAGCAGCCATTTTCACAGCCTGGCCCCATATAATGGCCCTTAGGTCAAGGTCAGGTCACAATAATGACAATATTTGAAATTGATTAATATAAATAAACATTGCATGTTTCTGGACTAGTTTTGTCTTATAAGTGCAATGGTAGCATTTATTTGTCAGTATCTGGTCAGTAAAAGCCAAAAAACGCAAATAAAAAATGACGTCATGAGTTACTTATACTTCGAGAGCTATAAGTCAGTCAAAAATAAAGATATTGCTTTGAAATTGTGTTTCAGCATCGTTCATACTCGGTTCTCTAATACATCTTCCGGTTTTTGAAAATCTTCGAAAACAAAACTTTTGTGGAAATTCTTCAAAAAAAAAGTTTTCCCCATTTTTGGGGGTCAAAAACCCAACATTTTGAAAATCCGAGATAGTCATTTTAAAGACAATGTTATTTCCTTTCTTTTGACGCCTTTTATTTGCGAGTTACATCAACATGCTATTTTCTACGATTTGTCAAACATTTAACATTTTTTTCATCAAAATTACATGGCATGACGTCACTAAAACGTCATTATCTCCCAACATTTTTCACGAATTTCAACAAACGTTCGGCAGAAGACGTAGAATTGATGCAACATAAGGTAACGTAAGTTTCACTGTGATATCTTTCATAGTTTTCAAGTTATTGAGAAAATCCGGGAGGGGGGTAAAATTACCCCCCAGCGCCCCGCGGGTTAACCCTCGCCCTACGGAGGGGGGAGGGGCTGACAGCCCCCCCCCCGGGGGCATTCAATTCAAGTATGCCCCCCGCGCGTTCCATGCACTGAACCTGAAAAACAATGATCTTAAGAGAAAACTTCATGAAAACGTAAGTTTTTTCCCGAGTGAAAGTATGTATGGGTCCCTTTCTTTCAATCATAGACAAAACAGCGCACCTGATGCAATTCAAGCAGCCCCAGTGACACCACAGAGAAGGATACATCCCTTCTCCGTGGTGATACTTAACACGGGCAACATGTATCTTTACCATTCTATGACCCTGTTGAAACGCATTTTAGTGACATCTCAGCCCGAGTCGCTTCATAGTCATCTTGTATCCAGACGTGATGTCCACCACCGCGAAACCAGGCAGTGTGACCAACTGCAGACGCCAGCGATCCGCACAGAGGCGGGGAGGCGGCGCTTCTTGTATTCGATAGTGACGGCCTTCAACAGCCTGCCCGCTACTATTCGTGACCTCAGCCTACCCCAGTTTAAGACCGAGCTGCGTAAGCACATAATGCAGACACAGGGGTGATTTAAACATGTAGGCGATTGTTAGTTGTTTTACTCGGTGCGTGACTGTATGTGTGTGCGTGCGCGTGTGCTAGTATGTCTGCTGACCCGATTCCAATGTTTTACGTCTTATAACCTGCGACCTAGAATAGCCCCGCTTCGCGTGGATTGGTTGCGTGACATCAATACAATACAATACAATACACGTGCACCGCTGGGGGGGGGGGGGGAGAAGCTGCCTCTCTCACGGATTTTCTCTCAATAACTTGGAAACTATGGAGGATATCAACGTGAAACTTTCATACCTTATACTGCATCAATTCTACGTCTTCTCACTAAATTTCAATGAAATTGATGTAGTATTTTGGGAAATAATGACGTTTTAATGACGTCATGTCATGCCATTTTGAGTGGAAAAACAATACATGATTGAAAAATCGTAGAAAATAGAGTTTTGAAGCAAAAAGCAAAACATCGTCAAAAGAAAATAAATTATTTTTTCTCTTCAAAATGGCTATCTTTGATTTGCTAAATTTCGGGTTTTGACGCCCCCCCTAAAAAAACTGTTTTTTTCGGGGGAAAAAATCCACAATAAATTGTTTGAATTTGAAAAAGTGAATTTCTTAAAGGGAATGTTTCACCTTTCTGAAAGT
>JAXIVJ010005256.1:60000-72500 GCA_036785665.1 Chirona hameri | reverse complement strand
TATCTATATCTATATCTATATCTATATCTATATCTATATCTATATCTATATCTATATCTATATCTATATCTATATCTATATCTATATCTATATCTATATCTATATCTATATCTATATCTATATCTATATCTATATCTATATCTATATCTATATCTATATCTATATCTATATCTATATCTATATCTATATCTATATATATATATATATATATATATATATATATATATATATATATATATATAAATCAGAACATGTCAACTCAGCCTTGGTATGCGTTTTAGTAACGCGCACATTTTGTATAGACTGATTTGAACCGGTAGATATTTCCAGAATCCAGATATACTGGAGTAACGGTGTTCGACACAGGATTAACGTGTCCTATCGCGTCGTTAAGTGTTCATCTGTTGGCATTTACGCTATGAACTTGAAAACAGTCAAACAGCGACACCTCTGCTACCCGTGGGGGCAGCAGCACCTGCTTGGTTCCTCAGGTGGGAGCGCATCCCGCCGTCCTGTGCGCGTCGTCCGGTGCTCGCCCGTCTGACCTCGCTGGGCCGTTTTTGTACACCTCGTCTCCTCACACGGAGCGGCGGTGGCTCGGCGGGAGGTGTCGGGTCGCTGTGTCAGCACTGTCACGCCTCTGAACGGCTTGAAAGCGGCGCACTGTGGCGGTGACAGCGCGCTCCATCCCCGGGTAAAGGGAGGGAGGGGAGAGAGGGTGTGAATCGCGCCATGTGACCGGGGTCGTCTCGATGGGGTGTCTCGCCGACCCGCCGGGAGAGAGATCGTCTTCATATGTCTTCTTTCGCGCAGGAGTATAATAGTATAAGGTGACCTTTGCAGGTCAGCTGCTTTGTCGCAAACTTTTTCTGAGGCAGCATCATCGGTCACCTGTTGACGAACAGCCCAGAATATTGTGTTACAGAACGTTGTCTTGTAATTCTGCCATTGCACATTTAGGTTGTTTTATTTAAGCTCAAGCTGACTATACATTTTCCCGAAAATTCCGAACTTTTTGGAGTGTTAACGTTTCCCGTGACGTTTTCAAGAGACGTCAAGGATTAAACGCAACACGAAAAAACGGATAAAATGCATGTCTATTCGTATTAGTGATTTAAACACACCCTTATTGAAACAACGTGAAGCAAACGAAGGGAGGGTGTCGCTCATTTGTCTCAAATGATTATGTCGATTCATTTTCAACGAACAGAATGATTGCGAATTGGTACCATGAATTGACTCAGCAGGTGCTTTCTGAATGTAAATATTAGGAATATATTGAACTGAAGCATGCTGAATGACATCCCAAATAAAGCCATGCATGCGTGCAGATTGAAAGTTAACCAGCTGTCTCCCGCACTAATTTCTCCCTGCTTCTTTGACCCCATGTTGGAAGTTTGGATTGCACGTTATGCATGGGGGTTGGATGTTAATTATAGCATGAATTGTGTTAGTGATTGGTGCGGGCTGGGGAATAAGTTTACATTTCTGTCCTTTTCTCATTGATATCCATATAACCCTAACAGTTGAAGCACCCATAATTCCATCCACTTGCGCAATGATAACGACGCAGGTGCAGTGTAGCCCGTCTGCAAACCGAGTACTATCCGTACAGTTCTAGCCCGTGCACCGCACTGGCCGTGGCATCCGATTATGATAGATACATAACGGTGCCTACCAAATACCAAATCGATCCGACTCAAACGCTGGAATATATCGGGCATATCCGGCTCATTCATCCAGTTATCACGCGACCCGAATTCGCTATATTCTAACGGATCCGGCATTCCTTTGTGTGCTGAACAGAGTAATTATGTGCAGGTGCAACTGGTGCGTGATAGCTGTCCACAGAGCTGTGGTCGGTGGTCTGGGAGGGCACGCGACGGCACTCGGTTTCCTGCTTTAGTGGCAGCGAGCACTGCCTCCGACGAAATGCAGTTAGTTAGTTATCATGTTTTTTTTCCTCACCGGTTCTGGAAATTTACAATGTTTTGTTTGGTGCATTTGTGTTGAAGGAGTCACTGGCTTGGCCCATCCGGCGCCGCGGGAGGTCAGATGGGCCCACCTCTCCCCCTCTGAGGGGGGGGGGGGGGGGGGTCAGCTGGTCCTGTCACCTCCAAAGCTATTTAAACTTGGTTAACTTTGCTCCAGCCTCTACCTGTCCCGATGATACTGAGCGCAGCCAGTTGTGCCGGTTGATCGTACGTCGTGGGTCTCTCGTATAGTCTTCTACCTATACTGATACTGAGCGCAGCCAGTTGTGCCGGTTGATCGTTCGTCGTGGGTCTGTCGTATAGTCCTCCAGACGGCGATTGTCCGCGACCCACGCCTCTCAGGCATCCCCAGGTGCCACGACCCTCCGAAGGGACGATGGAGGGCCCATCCGGCGCCGCGGGAGGAGGTCGGATGGGCCCATCTCTCCCCCTCTGAGGGGGGGGGGGGGGGTGTCAGCTGCTGCCGAGGCGGCCGACCCCCGCCGAGTACTACAGAGCCACGGGAGGAGTCCAATTCCACGGCGACCAAATCACTTTGTTTTGACGATTTTTCGCCTCGGCTCGAAGAAAGGCGGCTTGACGTTTGATTTATGAAGAAGCGAAGGAAGAAAGCATTGGTGTGAGTCGGACAGGAAAATAATTTGCACGGAACATTTTTAATTTCCTCAATTATTTTCAGACTGGCCAACAAGAAGGGTTATTCAAATATTAAATGACATTCACTGAAACGTGAATTCAGTGAATTGCAAATGAAGCGTGGTCTTCCACCTTTCGTCTCGTGCCACAATAAACTGCTAACCCACTGCTGGACCGCCATAGCAGCACGGTGAGGATCACCAGCACCGTGCAGCCCCACGGTCATGGTCCTCGGTCAGACTCGGTCTTAATCCGCCCGTGCCACAATGGCCCAGCTGCGGTCTCCGGCTGGCTCCGTCTCCACAGTCACTGTGTCACAATGCTGGCCGGCTGGCGGCCCGCCCCGGCGGCACCGGGCCATCAGCAGATGATCCGACGGTTCGACCCGCCGCCACGTCACGAGGGTCGCTGATCGCTGGCCCAGGGCAGTCGGCACGCGCCGCTCGGTCCGAGACGGCTCCAGGAACGCCCGCATAATAGTTCTAGGAGCGTCCCGAAGTGGAGCGGCCCAGTTTCAGGAGGCTGCCCCGTCCAGGAACTGTGTCAGAACGGCCCGGGACTGATGATAAGCTCCGGACGGGACGGCCCGGGACTGATGATAAGCTCCGGACGGGACGGCCCGGGACTGATGATAAGCTCCGGACGGGACGGCCCGGGACTGATGATAAGCTCCGGACGGGACGGCCCGGGACTGATGATAAGCTCCGGACGGGACGGCCCGGGACTGATGATAAGCTCCGGACGGGACGGCCCGGGACTGATGATAAGCTCCGGCCCGGGACTGATGATAAGCTCCGGACGGGACGGCCCGGGACTGATGATAAGCTCCGGACGGGACGGCCCGGGACTGATGATAAGCTCCGGACGGGACGGCCCGGGACTGATGATAAGCTCCGGACGGGACGGCCCGGGACTGATGATAAGCTCCGGACGGGACGGCCCGGGACTGATGATAAGCTCCGGACGGGACGGCCCGGGACTGATGATAAGCTCCGGACGGGACGGCCCGGGACTGATGATAAGCTCCGGACGGGACGGCCCGGGACTGATGATAAGCTCCGGACGGGACGGCCCGGGACTGATGATAAGCTCCGGACGGGACGGCCCGGGACTGATGATAAGCTCCGGACGGGACGGCCCGGGACTGATGATAAGCTCCGGACGGGACGGCCCGGGACTGATGATAAGCTCCGGACGGGACGGCCCGGGACTGATGATAAGCTCCGGACGGGACGGCCCGGGACTGATGATAAGCTCCGGACGGGACTGCCCGGGACTGATGATAAGCTCCGGACGGGACGGCCCGGGACTGATGATAAGCTCCGGACGGGACGGCCCGGGACTGATGATAAGCTCCGGACGGGACGGCCCGGGACTGATGATAAGCTCCGGACGGGACTGCCCGGGACTGATGATAAGCTCCGGACGGGACTGCCCGGGACTGATGATAAGCTCCGGACGGGACGGCCCGGGACTGATGATAAGCTCCGGACGGGACGGCCCGGGACTGATGATAAGCTCCGGACGGGACGGCCCGGGACTGATGATAAGCTCCGGACGGGACGGCCCGGGACTGATGATAAGCTCCGGACGGGACGGCCCGGGACTGATGATAAGCTCCGGACGGGACGGCCCGGGACTGATGATAAGCTCCGGACGGGACGGCCCGGGACTGATGATAAGCTCCGGACGGGACGGCCCGGGACTGATGATAAGCTCCGGACGGGACGGCCCGGGACTGATGATAAGCTCCGGACGGGACTGCCCGGGACTGATGATAAGCTCCGGACGGGACTGCCCGGGACTGATGATAAGCTCCGGACGGGACGGCCCGGGACTGATGATAAGCTCCGGACGGGACTGCCCGGGACTGATGATAAGCTCCGGACGGGACTGCCCGGGACTGATGATAAGCTCCGGACGGGACTGCCCGGGACTGATGATAAGCTCCGGACGGGACGGCCCGGGACTGATGATAAGCTCCGGACGGGACGGCCCGGGACTGATGATAAGCTCCGGACGGGATGGCCCGGGACTGATGATAAGCTCCGGACGGGACGGCCCGGGACTGATGATAAGCTCCGGACGGGACGGCCCGGGACTGATGATAAGCTCCGGACGGGACGGCCCGGGACTGATGATAAGCTCCGGACGGGACTGCCCGGGACTGATGATAAGCTCCGGACGGGACGGCCCGGGACTGATGATAAGCTCCGGTGTCAGAACGGCCCGGGACTGATGATAAGCTCCGGACGGGACTGCCCGGGACTGATGATAAGCTCCGGACGGGACGGCCCGGGACTGATGATAAGCTCCGGACGGGACGGCCCGGGACTGATGATAAGCTCCGGACGGGTTGCCCGGGACTGATGATAAGCTCCGGACGGGACGGCCCGGGACTGATGATAAGCTCCGGACGGGACTGATGATAAGCTCCGGACGGGACTGCCCGGGACTGATGATAAGCTCCGGACGGGACGGCCCGGGACTGATGATAAGCTCCGGACGGGACGGCCCGAGACTGATGATAAGCTCCGGACGGGACTGCCCGGGACTGATGATAAGCTCCGGACGGGACGGCCCGGGACTGATGATAAGCTCCGGACGGGACTGATGATAAGCTCCGGACGGGACTGCCCGGGACTGATGATAAGCTCCGGACGGGACGGCCCGGGACTGATGATAAGCTCCGGCCGCTTGTGTGGATGCTGTTCTGATGCTGCGTGGTCTTAGTCAGTGATCGAGAAGTAGAACCGTTGCGGTTTACTCCAGAGCAGGTTGAGGTAGAGAAGACCGTCCAGCCTGACTGGTTTTCGAACAGGATGGACAGATGCCTTGTGCGACTGGGCTGGCCATCCAAGTGTCTGACCTTCTCGTGTTCTCCCGTATCTGGCATCGGAGCCGTATTCGGTCGGTCCTCTCCTTTCCCGTGACCATGTATCAGTACTCATCAGCGTCAAACTGCCCAGCCATTCGTGACCGCTCGGCCGCGTCTGACCGGGCCATTCCATTCTCATCACCGGTCCAACCACCCTGGTGCAGTTCCCGTCCCCATACAAATCCCACCCTCTCTCTCTCCCGCCGCTCTACCCCCACCCCTCTCCCTGTCCCCGTCCTCTCGTCTCGGCATCCCGTTCCGGTGGTATTGGAAGCCGGGCTCGGCGCGAGGCCTCCACCAGTCCATCACAGCCGCGGCCCAATGGTCCCCGCCGGCCGCCACCACCGCGCGGTGGGACATTTTATGACCCGTTCCGGCCGGTGTCGCGCCACTGGCCCGTCGCTAATTGAGCTGTTTCTCAAGCCGTTCCCATCCCGGTCCCGCTGCGGGAGTGGATGGGTGTGGGATGGGTCAGAGAACGAGCCGGCACAACCGGTCACTGAACTGCAACGCGCGGTTGAATCGATGCAGGATACTTTTGATTGCAAGGCATGGGCAATGCGGGGTTTGCTTGTAAACTGACAGTAATGTATGCGTGATAATAGCAATGGCTCCATGGGAGCTATGACTTCAACTCAACCTGACGGTACTCTCATGTTCACGGAGAGAGCACCGTGCATAAAGCGGCCTTTCAGCGCCTATCGCCACGTTTATCTGGTGGTAGGAGCCGTGTCGTCCACTGCTAGCAACCTTCAGCCTCCGATAGTCGCTCTGCCCACCTGTGATAGTCGCTCTGCACACCTGTGACAGTCTCTCTGCCCACCTGTGATAGTCGCTCTGACCACTTGTAATAGTCGCTCTGACCACCTGTGACAGTCTCTCTGCCCACCTGTGATAGTCTCTCTGCCCACCTGTGACAGTCGCTCTGCCCACATGTGATAGTCGCTCTGCCCACCTGTGACAGTCTCTCTGCCCACCTGTGACAGTCTCTCTGCACACCTGTGACAGTCGCTCTGCCCACCTGTGATAGTCGATCTGCCCACTTGTGACAGTCTCTCTGCCCACCTGTGACAGTCTCTCTGCCCACCTGTGACAGTCTCTCTGCCCACCTGTGATAGTCGCTCTGCCCACCTGTGATAGTCGCTCTGCCCACATTTGATAGTCGCTCTGCCCACCTGTGACAGTCTATCTGCCCACCTGTGATAGTCGCTCTGCCCACCTGTGACAGTCTCTCTGCCCACCTGTGATAGTCGCTCTGACCACCTGTGACAGTCACTCTGCCAACCTGTGACAGTCTCTCTGCCCACCTGTGACAGTCACTCTGTCCACCTGTGACAGTCGCTCTGCCCGCCTGTGACAGTCTCTCTGCCCGCCTGTGACAGTCTCTCTGCCCACCTGTGACAGTCACTCTGCCCACCTGTGACAGTCGCTCTGTCCGCCTGTGATAGTCGCTCTGCCCACCTGTGACAGTCTCTCTGCCCACCTGTGACAGTCACTCTGCCCACCTGTGACAGTCTCTCTGCCCACCTGTGATAGTCTCTCTGCCCACATGTGATAGTCGCTCTGCACACCTGTGACAGTCACTCTGCCCACCTGTGATAGTCGCTCTGCCCACCTGTGATAGTCGCTCTGCCCACATGTGACATTCGCCGCCACCCGTCCCGCTCGTCGCGACCCTGACCGTGCCGGGCCTCAGCCTACCGGCCGCTCCACCCCCCCCCCCCCCTTCCCCCCGCGTCACCCCTTCCCCGCCCCCGACCACGACGTCACACACGACTCTGTGCGTCTTCACGGAAGCGGAAAATAAAAACCTCGGCGGTGGGTCAATAGCGGCGTCCTGTTGTGGCCGCCGCTACATCAGACATCCATCAGGCTCGGCTGTTTGGACGGGGTGTCTTCAGAGGCGGCCGAGGCGGCGCTGGTGGCCGAGTCGGAGGTGACTGAATGACCGCCCGGGTCCGCTTCCGCGGCATCAATAAGTCGCGCGCGGTCCCGCTGGCTTTGTGCGGCCGTCACCTGACCGCCTGGGACCGGGAGCGCCGCCGCTGGGTGGTCGCTGCCCGGTTTGTCACGGGTATTGAGAAGAGGGATAGCTGGTAGAGCCGCGTCACAACATCGGGGAGGCGGCGACGGCGGCGGCGGCGGGCTCTCGTACCTCTCCGCCGCCGTGATTCATCCCACGAATCCGTGACGGTCGGTCTGCTGGCGGCGCTAAACAGGTGTGATGATGGGCACCTGACTCTGACCTTGCCGGCACACCACATCACTCACTGCCGCGCGGCCCTGCTGCCCTGCTGCACGGCCTTGCTGCCTTGCTCTACCAGCCGGCAGCCCGGCCGGGGCGCGGCCGCTGCTGCACGGGCGTCCGTCTCCTGCCGTATGCAACCTGTAATGAGCCGCGTAATGGCGGTCCGAGCCGTGCTCGCTTTGTGGCCGCACTGCTGCTGTCTGGCTTGATGTACGACGCACGGCTGACCATTGAATGTGAACCGGGTCTGACGTCCTGCAGGCGGCCACTGAGACGGCGGTCCTCGCCGGACATAATCAGACGCCAGATTAAAAGCTGGGTGACGCGAGAAATCGCATCAAGTACGCGCATTTATCATATTTCAGTCATGCAAATCTTCGCCATAAAAAGGTCCATGTTAGCTCATGCTTCATGTTGATGTGTTACGGCACCAACATTTGTCCTTGCAATCGCTTTGTATCATAAATTAGTCAGGCGAATGAACAAAATAGTACGGCATGATATCCATGTCTTAAAGGGAATAGGTCACCTTGAAAGTTGTCTTGAAATTTGGCTATACAAGGTATTTCGAGCTGAAAAAAAATCGAATATGGCATTTGTTTTGACGATAGATGGATGTCCGTCGAAAAATGGGCATGTTTCTCTTTTCTCCTTCATGGCCATAACAAACTTCATGACAATTATGACGTCATGCATATGTCATGCATATGCACATGCATGCATATGCATATATCTTGGATATGTAAACTATTGCACACAATAACGACGGACTTAAGACCATGGGCATACACAGGTGGGGGGGGGGGGGGGGGCAAACGGGGCAATCCCCCCCCCCCCTGAAGGTCTGTACGTACCCCTTTGGTCGAAAAAAAATGAATGATTTTTGATTTTTTTAAGAGAAAAATGAGGAAAATATACCCTTTTACAAATATAGTGGGCCAAATCCGGTGATTTTTTTTTTGGTGGGGGTACTTTATGCCCCCCTGAGCAAAAATTGCCTCCTCCTGGAGCGAATCCTGGGTACGCTACTGATTAAGGCATATATACGCAGGCTGCTTGTAACGTAAACAACCGTTGTGAGGACCCGAAACAAGTTCCGTGCCCAGATCGGAGCACGACACATCGTCTTATAAAAGAAGCCCACTCTGTGTCGAAATTACTTAGCGTAGGGAGCTAATTTTTTCTCTCACACAACCCATTTTTCGATCTGCTATACAAATGTGCTATCTCAGTACAAAACCCCATGTTAAAGGTGAACTATTCCCTTTAAGATAAAAAAAAACATATCTTATAATCACCAAACATGGGGTCAGATCCCCAGGCAGGAGCCGGACGGGCGGGGCCGGGTGCGAGGTCCCCATTTTTGGTTCAAAATGTTTTTAAACCAAAAATATGTTAGAGATGAAAAGGAAGAGCTCAAACCCACAAATACATTTTTAAAAGGAGACGGTGACTATCAAAACTATATCAAACTTGCACTGCCCCCTCTCCCAGACTTTTGATGGATTTTCTCATATACTGGTATTATGGTATGACTTGACTCGAACGTCTCCTGGCTCAGCCTCAGAGTACCCGAGGATGATCACCGCACGTTCGATGAATCTTCTCCCCATATCTGGCTCTCCCATTACCCTATCACAGACAAAAACCGCCCGCTCCCCGCCGTGAAGACGAGAAATGGCCCGGAGAGCAGCAGAGGCAGCCGTAATAAACTGACCCCCGGGCGGGCCGGACCAGAATGGTCAGAACACGCCTGGCCTGCCAGCCGCCTCTACTATGACGGCATGTCTCAGATTGTCTCTTTCTGTCTCAGTTTGTTTCAGACTCCCTCCCTCATTCTGTCGCAGCCTTCCTCAGTCTAACTCACCCTGTCTTAGTCTACCTCATTCTATCTCAGCCTTCCTCAGTCTAACTCACCCTGTCTTAGTCTACCTCAGTCTGTCTCAGCCTGTCTCAGTCTAACTCACCCTGTCTTAGTCTACCTCATTCTATCTCAGCCTTCCTCAGTCTAACTCACCCTGTCTTAGTCTACCTCAGTCTGTCTCAGCCTGTCTCAGTCTAACTCACCCTGTCTTAGTCTACCTCATTCTATCTCAGCCTTACTCAGTCTAACTCACCCTGTCTTAGTCTACCTCATTCTATCTCAGCCTTACTCAGTCTAACTCACCCTGTCTTAGTCTACCTCATTCTATCTCAGCCTTCCTCAGTCTAACTCACCCTGTCTTAGTCTACCTCATTCTATCTCAGCCTTCCTCAGTCTAACTCACCCTGTCTTAGTCTACCTCATTCTATCTCAGCCTTCCTCAGTCTAACTCACCCTGTCTTAGTCTACCTCATTCTATCTCAGCCTTCCTCAGTCTAACTCACCCTGTCTTAGTCTACCTCATTCTATCTCAGCCTTCCTCAGTCTAACTCACCCTGTCTTAGTCTACCTCATTCTATCTCAGCCTTCCTCAGTCTAACTCACCCTGTCTTAGTCTACCTCATTCTATCTCAGCCTTACTCAGTCTAACTCACCCTGTCTTAGTCTACCTCAGTCTGTCTCAGCCTGTCTCAGTCTAACTCACCCTGTCTTAGTCTACCTCATTCTATCTCAGCCTTACTCAGTCTAACTCACCCTGTCTTAGTCTACCTCATTCTATCTCAGCCTTCCTCAGTCTAACTCACCCTGTCTTAGTCTACCTCATTCTATCTCAGCCTTCCTCAGTCTAACTCACCCTGTCTTAGTCTACCTCATTCTATCTCAGCCTTCCTCAGTCTAACTCACCCTGTCTTAGTCTACCTCATTCTATCTCAGCCTTACTCAGTCTAACTCACCCTGTCTTAGTCTACCTCATTCTATCTCAGCCTTCCTCAGTCTAACTCACCCTGTCTTAGTCTACCTCAGTCTGTCTCAGCCTGTCTCAGTCTAACTCACCCTGTCTTAGTCTACCTCAGTCTGTCTCAGCCTGTCTCAGTCTAACTCACCCTGTCTTAGTCTACCTCAGTCTGTCTCAGCCTGTCTCAGTCTAACTCACCCTGTCTTAGTCTACCTCATTCTATCTCAGCCTTCCTCAGTCTAACTCACCCTGTCTTAGTCTACCTCATTCTATCTCAGCCTTCCTCAGTCTAACTCACCCTGTCTTAGTCTACCTCAGTCTGTCTCAGCCTTCCTCAGTCTAACTCACCCTGTCTTAGTCTACCTCATTCTATCTCAGCCTTCCTCAGTCTAACTCACCCTGTCTTAGTCTACCTCATTCTATCTCAGCCTTCCTCAGTCTAACTCACCCTGTCTTAGTCTACCTCATTCTATCTCAGCCTTCCTCAGTCTAACTCACCCTGTCTTAGTCTACCTCATTCTATCTCAGCCTTCCTCAGTCTAACTCACCCTGTCTTAGTCTACCTCATTCTATCTCAGCCTGTCTCAGTCTAACTCACCCTGTCTTAGTCTACCTCATTCTATCTCAGCCTTCCTCAGTCTAACTCACCCTGTCTTAGTCTACCTCATTCTATCTCAGCCTTCCTCAGTCTAACTCACCCTGTCTTAGTCTACCTCATTCTATCTCAGCCTTCCTCAGTCTAACTCACCCTGTCTTAGTCTACCTCATTCTATCTCAGCCTTCCTCAGTCTAACTCACCCTGTCTTAGTCTACCTCATTCTATCTCAGCCTGTCTCAGTCTAACTCACCCTGTCTTAGTCTACCTCATTCTATCTCAGCCTTCCTCAGTCTAACTCACCCTGTCTTAGTCTACCTCATTCTATCTCAGCCTTCCTCAGTCTAACTCACCCTGTCTTAGTCTACCTCATTCTATCTCAGCCTTCCTCAGTCTAACTCACCCTGTCTTAGTCTACCTCATTCTATCTCAGCCTTCCTCAGTCTAACTCACCCTGTCTTAGTCTACCTCATTCTATCTCAGCCTTCCTCAGTCTAACTCACCCTGTCTTAGTCTACCTCAGTCTGTCTCAGCCTGTCTCAGTCTAACTCACCCTGTCTTAGTCTACCTCATTCTATCTCAGCCTTCCTCAGTCTAACTCACCCTGTCTTAGTCTACCTCATTCTATCTCAGCCTTCCTCAGTCTAACTCACCCTGTCTTAGTCTACCTCATTCTATTTCAGCCTTCCTCAGTCTAACTCACCCTGTCTTAGTCTACCTCATTCTATCTCAGCCTTCCTCAGTCTAACTCACCCTGTCTTAGTCTACCTCAGTCTGTCTCAGCCTGTCTCAGTCTAACTCACCCTGTCTTAGTCTACCTCATTCTATCTCAGCCTTACTCAGTCTAACTCACCCTGTCTTAGTCTACCTCATTCTATCTCAGCCTTACTCAGTCTAACTCACCCTGTCTTAGTCTACCTCATTCTATCTCAGCCTTACTCAGTCTAACTCACCCTGTCTTAGTCTACCTCATTCTATCTCAGCCTTACTCAGTCTAACTCACCCTGTCTTAGTCTACCTCATTCTATCTCAGCCTTCCTCAGTCTAACTCACCCTGTCTTAGTCTACCTCATTCTATCTCAGCCTTCCTCAGTTTAACTCACCCTGTCTTAGTCTACCTCATTCTATCTCAGCCTTCCTCAGTCTAACTCACCCTGTCTTAGTCTACCTCAGTCTGTCTCAGCCTGTCTCAGTCTAACTCACCCTGTCTTAGTCTACCTCATTCTATCTCAGCCTTCCTCAGTCTAACTCACCCTGTCTTAGTCTACCTCAGTCTGTCTCAGCCTGTCTCAGTCTAACTCACCCTGTCTTAGTCTACCTCATTCTATCT
>JAXIVJ010005256.1:0-57500 GCA_036785665.1 Chirona hameri | reverse complement strand
GCGGCCCATGTTATTTCACCCCAGCCAAGACGGGGGCGATGCGGCGAAAAGTTAATTTACCGTAATGACACACGCATTAGCATGTGAATCCATTAGCGCCGGGTGAAAGGAATATATTGAAGGGCATATTTGTCATTCGCCCCTAGCTCGCATGTCGGGCAATTATGAGGTGTGACGTCACAGCGCTAGCGGCAGACGGCAGCGAGTGACTGGGAATTGCACGTCACATATATCTGCTAAGGCGGTTCATCTCGGCAGCCGAACAGTAATCGTGGGCTCGAATGGAGCTTGTGAGCTAAACATGCGAACTGGAGGTACAATTATATGTTTCCTGTAAGTTATATTTAAATACATGAACTTTCAGTTCGTGCCGATAGTTATTGGTGCATGGGGTGAATTATAGAACTGGAATGCACGAAGCTTTGCACTGGTAAGTTATTTCTTAAACCATAAGTCTAACGGTCATGTTTTTCAAGAACAAGTAAAAAATGTGCTGTCCTTCATGTGCTGGATCTTTTGTGCATATTCCATACATCACAAATGGACTTTCTCGTACTAAGTCAGAAAAACAGTTTTTCTGTTTATCAAGTTAGTTTTTTAGGAGAGTGCTGATATATGAAGATTAAGTCCACATCGATGACAAAATTTGGCTCTTTGTTTACACATTTTGTTCTTTCACTCCTGGAAAAATAGTGTAAATGGAAACTTCCAATGTTTTGATGCGTCTCACTCCTCAGATCGCTTAAAGCAGACAAAACCACATGTCCTTAAGAATATGATTCTCAGGCGCAATTTACCAGATGTAATTTTGTTTAGTTTAGTTTACTCAGAAAAATCATCAGCACACCTTTGATGTCTCTTAGTGTGCAATATAAAAAATTGGATATAAAAGGACACGTACTGCGAGACTGCGGGTCTGTTTCTTTAAAAGTGCACAATCTTTTTATCTCGCAACAAGTTTATAACTCGCTTTCGAGTTATAAACTTGTGCTACGATTACAATGTGCCTAAACATAAATTCCGAGATCGCATAAATGTAAAGGTTAATTGTTATTCCTTCGAACAATTTAATTTGTAAGTACTCGTACCTATGTTAATGCGTTCCTGTTTAAAGTACTCGTATTTAAGGTACTTGTATGGTACTTGTAAGGTACTTGTATGCTACTAATGGGTTAACCCATTAGTGCGCATTGGGACATATTCCAAGACTATTCGACTGCTATTCCTGCCCGCTGCTCGTGTATTTGGAAAAATAGTGCACCGTGCACCAATCGCACCCAAAATAGTTGCAAGCCCACCCATTAACCGGACGATTTGTTTTGGTAAAATGTGTTTTAGACATTTCATTTGATAGTCACCCGAGAAACAAACATCGGAACTCCACCTCTGGCACGACACACAAAAAAAATCGGACATTAATACGTTAATGGACTCGTACTTTAAGTGTTTGTTTTGAGGTGCTTGTATTGAATGGACTCATACTTAAGGTAATCGTATTTAAAGCATTTATATTTAAGGGATTTGTATTTAATGTACGCATACGGTCATACAGCAGTAACATGAGAATACTAAAAACTAAACGTGCAGTACAATGCCTTTATTCTTAATGTTAAAATACATATTTTAGTGCATTTGATGGATGACTGTTATGAGGATTATGGTGGCACTGCGATAGGAATTGTAGCCTGTGTTCATATTACAATGTTTAAGAACGATACAAAAGAAGATTCAAAACTAACTTATATTACGTCGTTGTGGCTTCTTCAGAGCTAATTAGCTACACATTACAATGTTTAAGAGCGATCAGAAAAGGAAGAGATAAAAAAATAACCTGTATTACGACGTTGTGGCTTCTGCAGGGTAAATCAGTCCTGGATATATGGCTCATTAGGTCTGGAGAAGCCACAACGGTGTGATATAGGTTAGTTTTTATCCTTTTCTTATCGTTCTTAAACATTGTAATATGATCACATGCTACAATTATATCAAATACTTATTTTAGTGTTTCTAAAATATGCTTTGTCTTAGTTTCATCTTACACAGATAGTTGGAACCAACCTGCTTGATAATTAATTAGGGTGTCTGGGTGTGCCAAAAAAAAGTATTGGTACTCAGGGCTAATGTGGTTCTCCGAGACCTGGCGAGTTGAACGATGTCATTTTTACCCATATTGGAGTTGGTCTTGGGGCTCCTCAAAAGGCTTAAAGTTTGGGGTGTATTAACCCATTACGCCAATGAGGGATCACTATCTGCATGGGGCTCCGGTGGACAGTTGTCTTTTAGCAGGCATGAATGGATTTTTTCGCTGATGCTTAACCCGAATATTGCCCAAAAAAAGATTTTTCTAAATTTTCAACAGCAAAAAAAATTGCAAACAATTCTCAAAAACAAATATTTTCATTTTTTTTAAAATCATAAATGGATTGCTGAATAAAACTCTGGTCCAGATATATTACTTTTTAATCAAAATATCGAACCTGAAATGTTGTCTAAAAATGGAACAGAAATGTGTCCAAAAGCTTGGTTCAAGCTTATTTTAAAGGTTTTGGACACATTTCTGTTCTACTTTTAGCCAACATTTCAGGTTCGATATTTTGATTTAAAAGTAATCTATCGGGACCAGAATTTTATCAGCAATCCATTTATGATATATATAAAAAATCAAAAGAAATGTTTTTTTTTAAATTAAACAAATTGGGAGGGGGGCAATATTCGGGTTAAGCATCAGCGAAAAAAAATCAATGCATGCCTGCTAACAGACACAACTGTCCACCGGAGCCCCATGCAGATAGTTATCCCTCATTGTCGTAATGGGTCAAAACACCCCAAACTTTAAGCCTTTTGAGGAACCCCTAGACCAACTCCAATATGGATACAAATGACATCGTTCAACTCGCCAGGTCTCGGAGAACCACATTAGCCCTGAATACCAATACTTTTCAACAATTGTGTTTTTTGGCACACCCTATAATGCTCATGGCATCACATTTCGCCACAGGACACATGTTCTGCTGTGTTTGCTCATAAACAAATTATTCTTAGCGCAGACACTAATATTGTTGTTCCGTTCCTTGGTACCGTCTCTTGTCTCAGCAACAAATGCTTCGGCGCTCCGCTCATAGTTGGAAAGGAGCGTGTTGGCTCTCTGTTCCACATACATGGTAGCGCCAGGTCGGTTTTCCCGATTGTAGGAAGATAGATAAAGATTTATCGTGAGGCTAATGGTCAAAAGCTGTTAATAGTTCGGCTATTGTATATGCTGCTTCGCGGTATTCTCGCCACAAATGAGCTTCTGTTGATAAAATCAACACTCAGGAGCTCTCGTCAGCACCGTTCGTCAGTATCCTCTTTGATCATTTTTTTAACGGTCTATTTCGAACATAAAGTGCTACGCATTTATCCAGGAACAATTGCAGTTGCCTAGCTTAGACATTAAACATTAGTGTAGTTCCGACTTTCCGTACATTTACAAAACAAAATACGTCATATGACCGTTCATTCTTTTCCAGCTCATATTAAATGCTTATCATGCGCCTTCTGACCCCGTTTGTTGTTGATGTGGCACTGAAGCCTTCGTCTTGCATAGAACTCACGTATCAGGACCGTTCGATATTTATTTGAACACTCTGCAGACGACACCCTGCAGTCGGCCGCCATCGCCGGGCCCGATCCGACGGCCCTGAACTTTGGAGGTGCCCCCCCCCCCCCCCCCCGGGTAATGGCGCGCCTCCCCGGCGCGAGCTCTGTACGGGAGACTAAACACTGGAGAAGAAACATCTCATCCGGCATTGACAAGCCACGTCTATCTCTGTCCGACATTACTGCAAGTGACCGATCCGAACTTCAAGCTGCATTGAGGGAACACTTATTCCATCTACTCGCAATAGACGAGGCTGCGAAGGGAGACCAGTGACAGGAACACAAATACTGGTACTGAACAAGCACACAAACGCACAGATATACACATTTTTTTCAGGTGGTATAATAGAATGTACGATACGTGATAGTACTTATATATTTATATATTCGATACAAGCACTATCGAACTAAAGCCGACCAGACCGCCATCTGTAGTCATGCTAGTATAAAGGCACTGGCTAGGGATCAGTCAGCCCGATCAGTATTTGGTCGCAATTCGCCCGACAGGCCTATACTCTTTTAATCCTGATAATATATAAATGTAAAACTTGTATATAAAGCCTCAATGTGCATGTGGGAAGTCATAAGTCGCGTTTACATAGCAAATATACGATTCCACTCAGATATATCTCTAATTCCATAAGTGCAAAATACCTTTTAGTCTTTTTAACGCTGTGGTTATGTAAGGCATTGGGATAATACGTATTTTAAAGCTTTTATTTGACCTTACAAAAGTTGAGTTTATGATTTAATGTTTTCTATGAATTTTCGAGCACGGCTCATGATCACATACACAAAACCTAAAAACACCGATTAGCTTGCCAGCAGCAACTGTCGACGAAAACAAAAAACAACTTTACTGAGTTTAAGAGTAAAGTTGTTTTTTGTTTTCGTCGACAGTTGCTGCTGGCAAGCTAATCGGTGTTTTTTTAGGTTTTGTGTATGTGATCATGAGCCGTGCTCGAAAATTCATACAAAACATTAAATCATAAACTCAACTTTTGTAAGGAGGTCAAATAAAAGCTTTAAAGTGCAAAATACTTGTAGATTAGATACATTTCTGATATTCTCAACGACATATAGGCAGCTCCGGCTAAATGAAGTAAAAATATGTGATCTGATTTGCTTATTTTCGCCTATAATTAGATATTTGTGCATCTCTGGTACACTCTAAATCAATAGAATGTGCGCTAACTGCATATAAATTATTTTAGTGTGGGCCAGGATGGATGACATTGTTATAATTAAGATTATGTAAGGGAAAATGATCTTAACTATATCAGATACTTTTATTTTTAGAAACAAGGCCAGGAAGATAGAAAAACAAGCTTTCGGCATTACGCCATTATCAAGTTCCAACATATTGTCATACACACGCACACTCGCATCATCTTCAAACATCCTCAGAGACAAAGATCTTCTTTACTTTTAACATATGTTGTTTGAGTCGCATTATTTAATTTTATTTAAGCTCCCTGCAAAGTAGGTACCCGTCAACGGTAAGCTGGCCATAAAACTGTCAGCATCAACTGCACGCCAATAGTCGTACTCATGGCCAGGTCTGCGGAGTCGACATAATTTTAGCAACTCCGACTCCGACTCCGACTCCAGCCTGAAAAAAAATCGACTCCAACTCCGACTCCGGCCTACATCCGTTCTCCAATCGCATGGTAAGCAATACCTGCAATGCCATCTATTTTTTTCCGTTTGTTATTATTCTTAACCCACGACTTACTGGAGGGCCTATTCTTTGCCCCCCCCCCCCCCCTTCCCGTTATTTTGTAATAACTCCTAAACCAACACCAGTATCGTCACCAATCTTTCCGTACCTTCTCTTACATCAATTCTACACATGTTGGCTATATAAAAATATGAGGTTATGATAGGTCAACCGGGAATGACGTCAGAGTGACTCATGTTCTTCGGTTTTTGTTGAAAAATAATGGTTTGCGGAAAACGCCGTCAAAGGTACAATGTTCGAGATAAATGCAATTGTCTTAAATCAAATTACTGACTGTTGTTGTTGACTGTTGTCACTTGACTGTGACTGTTGTCAAATTACTGACTGTTGAGTAAACTTTCCACTCGATTCATTTTCCACTCATTTTCTTTGAAAGGGATGTAAAGTTAATGTCCCTAGGCCGACGACTATTCTACCGACCAAAGTAATCGCCAATTGCCAAAAAGTCGATTCCGACTCCGGGCCGGAGTCTAAGTTGGTAAGATTTTAGCGACTCCGACTCCGACTCCGACTCCGGCCAAAACTGCCGACTCCGACCGACTCCGACTCCGACTTCGATTCCGACTCCGCAGCCCTGCTCAAGGCCACTTCACCTAACCATTCATATTGCATTGGCTTCAGCGTTCATTTCTTACTGGCAACGTGAGCGAACAGACCCCATTCATAAACCCACGGCTCATCTAAGCACCAACACAGCGCCTGGTGGTCAGTCAAACCAGCAGGCGGCGCCGGAGCAAGACCCGCCGTGGCCGGCGAATCCAGAGCTGCCAGGCACCCAGACCAATGCACGGTACCGGCGGCGGCTGAAGACGCCAGCGTCAAGAGCCTGACAGCGGAACGGCAGGCTGGCGCTCCAGAAGAAGACACATCGGTTTAAAGAGTTTTGTGACTGGCAAATGAAGAATCATTGCCAGAGGTTGAGGCTGCGTACCATCTCATAACTCCGTCCCAGATGTGGCCAAAATGGCAAATTGTGAGTTGTCAAGCCTTCTCTTGAAACCAACACATTTTGACAAAGAACGCTTCGAAGCATAAGAAACCATGTATGCTGCTGGTTTTGAGCGGTCCAAAAACTCCTAGTGTGGGTGCAAAGTTTGACGTTGTGGTTGCGACATTTTTGGGTATCTGGGCGATCAGAAAACGCTTCAGTTTGACGGCCAGTATCTCAACCAAATTTGAAGATATTGGGATAAGTCTGAATTGTTTCGGAATCTCCGAACAATCTTCTAATGATATGCAGTATTTTTTTTCAACTTTTATTACACATCATACTTTTCTGGAGCAATTTATTGGTGCATGTATGAAATTAATAAATTTCACGATGTCAAAATTTCTGTAGACCGGCAAAAATTTGCAGTGGTTGCATAGATTCAGGATACCTTAAAACATAAGCCTACATATGTAAAGAACATGTTTCACAAACATGTTCTTTAGGCAAGATATGGTGGAGCCGAGTTATGGGCGTTTTCCCTAGTCCAGGTCGCGCTTTCCAGACGGTGTGTCACGGCCCGGGCCAGGGGCGGATCCAGGGAGGGGGGCAACGGGGCCATGCTCCCCCCCCCCAGTACCGTTCAAGGGGGACACACTATGTCCCCCCAAGACGTGAAGTCTAATACATGCTATATTTACGTTTTTAGAACGGTACTGGGCAAATTAGGAAAACAAATTGTGATTTTTTGCCAAATTTGGGGCCACTGCGCGCCCCTGTCTTTCCGCTTCTCTGGAAACAAAAACTCAGGGGGGGGGGTGACAAATGACCCCCACCAGGGCGAGAGGTAATTTTTAAGTTTAATAATTATCACGTTTACAGGTGTCCTTATTTCATTATTGCTATCCAGCACCATTTCGGTCAAGCAAGTCTACAATAGAACAATCGGTCCAAATCTATCATTTTTCCTGTAGGTCCTTCCCATCCTTCCTGTTACAACGGCGGAGGCGGAGAGAGTGTTCAGTAAGGTGAAGAAGACTCTATGCTCTCTCCGAGCGACATTGACCGAGCTCCGGATGGAGGCGCTGACCATGTGCGAAGCCCACCGCGAGACCTCTGACTATAGGTCTGAGCTATACGGATGACATTATAATGTCATCCGTCAGTGAAGTCGTTGACTTCTTTGCGCGATCGGGAAGTCGCCAGCTAAATTATTTCAGGCTGCCGCTGCCTGGCTGGCTGCAGCAGGTTTCTGCCATATAGACGGTAGTAGTGCTAACCCGTCCGCTCCGCTGGACGATTAGCTGGCATCTCCGGGATGACAATCGTTCATGTATTTGCGAATCATTCCATATAAATGGCTTAATGTTCGATTCGGGTGAAAGGGATACAAGTTGGGCGATACAAACGAAAAACACGACAGACAATTTAAAACACGCATCGCACACACACAAGAAATCGTGGTAACTATGTTAATAAAACGTACGAATTCAAGCTTTCACACACCGTCGTCACAATTTTCGAGTTGGGATTTTAGCACGGCGAGGCTCCGGGAGGCCATAACGGCCGGCGTCAGGTGGTTCCAAGACGAGGCCGCCCTATAGGAAAAAGCCCTTCGCGACATGGATAGCCGGAAAGCGGGCAGCTCTAGAGCACCAGCCACCGCAGCCCGCGTGAGGCGCTCACTCACAGCGGTGCGAGGGATGAATAGCGATCGGACCGCTGCCGGGGCGCGGGGATCGTTTAAGGCTCTGTAGACGCCGATACAGTCGCGGCGCGCAACGAGGTCGCGTATACCACGCCAGCCTAGCGACTCCACGATCGGTGAGATATGATCACGACCCCGCGCACCCGAGACGATCCTTGCCGCGAAATTTATCACCTTTTGTACCCGGCTGAGGTGGCAGTCAGCGGCCCCGCCCCAGACGGAGAGGCAGTACAATATGTGGGGGAACACGTGTGTCTGGATTAGGAGTTGGCGGGTCTCGGGTGTGAGGTGGTGACGAATTTTATACAGACAGAACAGGATGGAGTTGCACTTTTTGACTAAATTGGAAATGTGCTCCTCCCAGGACAAGTTACGATCCATGGTGACCCCCAGCATCTTCACGGACGGTAAGGGATTGAGTGTGTGGTTTGAGATGTTGAGCTGAAAGGATGGAGTCTTTTTAAGGGCTTGAGGAGTACCGACAAGGAGGAGGGTGGTCTTGGTGGGGTTCATCTTTAAGGAGTTGGCAGTGAAGTAGGATTGAACCGCAATGATGGTATCCTCCTGGCGGGATTTTAGTAGGGATAGGTGTGCTGGGAGGGCGGAGTCGAGGAGCTGGGTGTCGTCTGCGTAGGACACCAGACGCCCGTGAGGAAGGTACGATGCAAGGTCGTTCGTGAAGATGCTGAAGAGGAGTGGGCCCACGAGGGACCCCTGAGGGACGCCGTGGGATAAAGGAAGGGATAGTGATCCGCCTCTCACCACCTGCAGCCGACCATCGAGGTAACTCCGGAACCATCGGGGATCGATGCCGTACCACTGTAGCTTGGTCAGGAGGACACCGTGGTCAACGCTGTCAAAGGCTCTACTAAGGTCGACGGAGGTGACGGCGACGACATGTCCCGCGTCGATCCGGCGCGTCATCCATTCCACAGCGTCGACCACGGCATCCTCCGTCGAGTGGCACGGCCTGTACGCGTATTGTGAAGGCGCCAACAGGCTGTGGGAAACGAGATGCGCCGACAACTGCGTGCATACAACCTTCTCGCATAATTTTGACAACACTGATAAAATCGATATCGGCCTAAAATTGCCAGGAGCATCGCGAGGCCCAGATTTATGAAGAGGGAGAACTGAGGCAATTTTCCAGTCACTTGGGAAGACGCAAGTGATGACAGAAGTGTTGACGAGATGAAGCAAGTGAGGTCCTAAGACAGCGAAACAGTTTTTCAATGCAAGTAGCGGCACACCATCGAGTCCAACAGCCCTAGAAGAGGACAGTTCTTTCAAGGCACTGGAAAGCATGGGTAAGGTCACCGGTTGTAAGACTAGCCGGGCTGTGGTGACGCACGGTGGTCTCGGAGAGAGAGGTGGCACGCTGTGGCAGCCGGCTGCCAGCTCGGCAGCTATCTTAGGCCCGACTGAGGCGAAATGGCGATTGAAGTCGTCAGCTCGGTCCATCGGCATATCCTCGGCGCCGCCGCCTCCTCTCGTGGGTCGAAGGGCGAACTCACGGATCCCGCGCCAGAAACTCGCACGATCAGACAGCATGGTCGCGCACAGAAAGTCGCGTTTCGCCTGGGCACAGCAACTCTTAACCCGGTTTCGGAGCCGCCGATACTCGATAAGGGCGGTCTCCGTACCGTACCTGTGCCATTCCCGGTAGGCCCGGTCGCGCTCACGCATTACACTGCGCAGCTCGTGGTTACCCTCCAACCACGGGCAGCGTGGGCGACGTGGGGTCACAGTTTTCAGGGGACAGTGCACATCGATGGCAGACGACCATACACGCATGAACGTCTCCAACTTCCCCTCGATGTCAGCGGCCCGGTATAACGGGTCCCAGTCTGACAGCAGCAGATGTAAACTGAGCGCGTCCCAATCTACTTTGCGCCAGGGGCGAGCTCGGAAAGGCGTAGGACGCGAGTGCTGACGCCTGAAGGGCGCGCGAAGAATGGTGGTGAGGTGGTCTGCAATCGCTACCGGTGGCACCGAGACGGCGCTCTCCAGATCCGGCATACTGGTGATTATATGGTCAAGGAGTGTGGCGGTCGGTTCCAGATGGGTGGGAGTGACAACAAGTTGACAAAGGTTCAAATCATTTAAAATTGAAATATAGCGGCGCACAGTGGGAGTTTGAGGACGCAGAAGGTCGATGTTAAAATCACCAAGACAAAAGACGGGTCTACCAGTGGCGACAGCTGCGCGAAGTTGGTCGTGTATCTCGTCGAGGCCTCCTAATATCGGCTGAGACGGGGGACGGTAGACAACGCCCACGGTGGCCGAGCGCCGCCCACCGCCGCTCACCGACACCCACAGCGACTCGCAGGCTTCACTGGCGCTGGAGATGGGTAGGACGGCGCAGTTCAGGCGTTCCCGGCACAATATCGCGACACCACCACCACGGCTCGCTGTCACAGCACGATTGTGGCACCGCCGGGTCAGCCGGTCCCTGCGCACCAGCCTGTAACCGGGAAACACTAATATCCTGTCCGTGACACGATCTGTCAGCCACGTCTCTGTGATACACATCACGTCAAGGTCGTGATCACGCACTGTCAGACTAACGCAGTCCATTTTCGGGATCAGCGACCGGACATTCGCATGGCCGATCGCGAGAGTGTGAGCAGGCCTCGTGGTCTCGGTGTGAGATGTGGGCCGACTCGCTGCTTGCCGGGTCTGGCCGGTGTGTCGGTCGGTTGCAGCGAGCGCCGGCCCCGGCCGCTCGCTGGTAGCCGCGTCGGGTGGGTCGGCGGCCGCCGCCGCTGCCGCCGCTTGGTCTGACGGAGTAGCAGGCGTCAGCGGGTCGTCTCTGTCTTGCGTTACTGACCCTGTCGTGGTGACGGATGGTTGTTGGCACACTACACGACAGGGCCCTTCGGGGTCCCCAGTGCCAGGAGCAGTCGGCTGGTCGCTGCTCCCTCTCTCCCTCGCTCGGCGGGCCCGCCACCCGCCCCGGGCTCCCCGCCGCGCCGGCCGCCGGGAACGTGCCCCGGTGACCGTTTGGCCGCCTGGCATTTGTTGACTTTAGCCGGGCGGCACTGCGGCGGGTATCCCCTGGTCAAGGGGGGTTGCCATGGCGACGGCCAGGCTAGTGGTGTTCATCTGCACTGCCGCGTTAGTATACTGGGACTTCTAAACTGGGATGGAGGTATCCGCACCAATTCAGCACGTTAATTAACTGGACTGGAACTGGAACTGCAAAGGACATAATTACCTATTACCCGTCAAGGGATCATCGCCCCACCAACTCCGGTGCGTCGGTGACTTATCACATCTCCCACATATGTCCTATGCATTGCTAGCTAGCATCTCCGGGATGGAGGTATCCGCACCAATTCAGCACGTGAATTAACTGGGACTTCTAAACTGAATAAACTGAGCGGTGCCGGATAGATAGACAGACAGATAGACAGACAGATAGACAGACAGATAGACAGACAGATAGACAGACATATAGACAGACAGATAGACAGACAGATAGACAGACAGATAGACAGACAGATAGACAGACAGATAGACAGACAGATAGACAGACAGATAGACAGACAGATAGACAGACAGATAGACAGACAGATAGACAGACAGATAGACAGACAGATAGACAGACAGATAGACAGACAGATAGACAGACAGATAGACAGACAGACAGATAGACAGACAGATAGACAGACAGATAGACAGACAGATAGACAGACAGATAGACAGACAGATAGACAGACAGATAGACAGACAGATAGACAGACAGATAGACAGACAGATAGACAGACAGATAGACAGACGGATAGACAGACGGATAGACAGACGGATAGACAGACAGATAGACAGACAGATAGACAGACAGATAGACAGACAGATAGACAGACAGATAGACAGACAGATAGACAGACAGATAGAGAGACAGATAGACAGACAGATAGACAGACAGATAGACAGACAGATAGACAGACAGATAGACAGACAGATAGACAGACAGATAGACAGACAGATAGACAGACAGATAGACAGACAGATAGACAGACAGATAGACAGACAGATAGACAGACAGATAGACAGACAGATAGACAGACAGATAGACAGACAGATAGACAGACAGATAGACAGACAGATAGACAGACAGATAGACAGACAGATAGACAGACAGATAGACAGACAGATAGACAGACAGATAGACAGACAGATAGACAGACAGATGGACAGACAGATAGACAGACAGATAGACAGACATATAGACAGACAGATAGACAGACAGATAGACAGACAGATAGACAGACATATAGACAGACAGATAGACAGACAGATAGACAGACATATAGACAGACAGATGGACAGACAGATAGACAGACAGATAGACAGACAGATAGACAGACAGACATAAAAATTGCCTTTGCAGATAGACAGACAGATAGACAGACAGATAGACAGACAGATAGACAGACAGATAGACAGACAGATAGACAGACAGATAGACAGACAGATAGACAGACAGATAGACAGACAGATAGACAGACAGATAGACAGACAGATATACAGACAGATAGACAGACAGATAGGCAGACAGATAGACATACAGATAGACAGACAGATAGACAGACAGATAGACAGACAGATAGACAGACAGATAGACAGACAGATAGACAGACAGATAGACAGACAGATAGACAGACAGATAGACAGACAGATAGACAGACAGATAGACAGACAGATAGACAGACAGATAGACAGACAGATAGACAGACACAGGGGCGCAGCCAGGGGGGGGGGAGGGCAAGGGGGGCAATTGCCCCCCCCCCTTACGGGTCACAGGGGGCCCGCCGAGATTGGCCCAGATACCATTTGCATTAGCTAAATGGCTTTCAAAAAGACACGGAGGAGCCCTCAAACCAGGCAAGAGTCACTCTGGTGCATGTCAAGGGCCCTCAGAGACACTGAAAGGCTTTCTAAGCCGGCCCAGGGGGCCTCTTGGGCATGTCCAGGGGCCCATTGAGCCCACCGATGGGCCCAAAAAACGGTCCAGGGGCCTCTCGAGCATGTCCAGGGGCCCCATTGAGCCCACTTAAGGTCGCACAAACATGTCCAGGGACTTTTAGAGCATGCCCTGGGGCCCATTGAGCCCACTCAGGGGCCCCCAAAATCGGCCCAACGGCCTATAGAGCATGTCCACTTGTACAGGGGCCAATTGAGCCCACCTACGGCCTAACAAAGCTGCCCAGTGGCCTCTCGAGCATGTCCATGAGCCCATTGAGTCTGTTCAGGGCCCTCTCGAGCTTATCCAGAGGGCCATTGAGTTTGTGAACGGGGCCCTCGAGCCTGCCCAGGGGTTGCTAGCCGTCGCCTGGAGCGCCTGCTATAGCTGGAGCGCCTGCTGCCGTGGTCGGCGCAGTCATAATGAGCGGTTTTGTGCTGTACTCTGGTAATTGTATAAGTCTGAGGCGTTTTTGAATTCGGGGGGGGCGAATGGTGGTAGCGGTGGTAGTGCAAAACAATTTAAAAATTTTCATCTCAGGAGAGTGTGTGCTGCAATATTTGTCAGCCAGGGGCGTCGCCGACGGGAGGGTCGGGGGGAGGTCTGGGCAAACTCCCCCCACTTTTAGAACATTGTACCCCACGCGAAATTTTCCACCAGTTTTTGACACTGAATAGCTGGATTTTGACTGCACTGCAAAGGCAATTTTTACGATAAATTGTTAATTTTTCCTGCAAAAGGTGGGGGGGGGGTCGACCCCCCCCCCCCACCTTTTCAGGAAAAATTAACAATTTATCGTAAAAATTGCCTTTGCAGTGCAGTCAAAATCCAGCTATTTAGTGTCAAAAACTGGTGGAAAATTTCGCGAAATTTATACGGCATGACATAAGTTTCGCAATTAATTATACAAATTTAGAAAAGGGGAAAAATAATTTCATTAAGTGTCTGGCAGAGGCTCTCCTTGGCGGGAATTGCTGGCCCCAGTGCCCATTCCCTTCATAAAATATTCACTTTTAAGTTTCAAGCAGGCTACATGTTTAGCTAGTTTGCCGAGTTCCGAAAAAGGCGACGCGAACGCAAAGACGAGGAGATCGGCACCCGGAAGCTGCTCCAGCGGTGCACAATTTGCTGGACCGAAGAGCTAATAGTGGAAACAGGCCAGGACCATCTCATCAAGCCATCTCACCTCCCGGTCTGGTTCCAATATTAACATTTCGTTTTCCAGGACGTAAAATTAAAAATTTCACGCCGCTTCGCGGCGTCACATCGGTAGTCATCGTCATAACGAAGCCATAGTCATCATCATCGGTTCGTCGTAATGCTGAATAGCATTTTTAGGTTATTATTCGAGCTACAAGGCCCACCGCCTATATTTCTGGGTTATATCAGGTAAAACCGTAAAAATTTCGCGCCGCTTCGCGGCGCTAACTAACAAGTACATACATATCTACTATAACATGAAAATCCACATAAGAAATGCTGCAAACGCTTAAATACAAGTATCAAAATGGGAGTACATTTTTCGTCATTTCAGCCGCCCCCACACTCAAAAGCCGATCCCCACCTGTTGTCAGCTAAGATATGTTTTCTCTCCTGTACGTAACAACACAAATTAGTAATGCGCTCAGTACAATGCCTACTGAGGGTTCTGGTCCCGTCCAGCTCATCAAAAGTAGACGAAGAAATATTGTTAAAAAGGGGGCCTCACAAAATAAAGTGGCCGAAATCCGCAGAGTTTTTCATATCCAGGGGTATTTTTCTTGGGGTGGGGGCCTCTTCCAGGGGCTTGCCCCCCCCCCCCCCCTTCTGAAGGTCTGGCTGCGCCCCTGGACAGACAGATAGACAGACGCTTGTCAAATAGTAGTATAGATAGATGGCAGTAATATGAGAAATGCAGCCTTCACCGTAGTAGTCAGTAACTCGCACGGTCGTCGTTTTAACCTAGGTTGCGTGTATAGACCTCCTCGACACACCGTAGCCGCCATATCAGCCGACCTCGATTTCCTTGAAACTCATGTGCAACGCGTGTTCCTTTCGTCCACTGACAATATTGTAATAACTGGCGACCTTAACTGCAACCTTCTAGCGTCCGACAACGATATATGTAAATCGAGATTTAATCAGTTCCTAGACAGCCTGGCCCTGCACCAGCACGTGACTAGTCCCACATACGAGTCTGGATCTCTACTTGATGTGTTTGTGTCCAATACGGGAAACTTTTTGAGTGACGTATCTGTCTGCCCATGTCCCTATAGGGATCACTGTATCATCCAAGCTAAATTGTCCATCCCCAAGCCTCGCCGTAAGCCGATTTTCATCTCATCTAGGCGCCTACATCGCATTAATATATCGGCTTTTCATGCTGCTCTCAGAGCCACTGACTGGAGTGGAGTGTTCTCATGCGTGGAAGTGTCAGACCAGTGGTCTGCATTCATAAATTGTCTCCTCCCCATCCTCGACCATCACGCACCTCTAAAACGTATCAAAATTCGCAACCCTTCCGCTCCCCCTGTATCTGACACCACTCGCAACCTGATGGCACAGCGTCGCAGACTTCTTGTCCATAGTGGTAGGACCCCTGAGTTCATTGCGCTTAACAAACAGGTCCGTTCTGCCATTCGTCACGACACAAGGCAGGACATCGCCAGGAGAGTGCGTGAGCTGGGTCCTACCACCATATTTCGGAATGTACGTCAAATCATCGCGGGCAAGAAGTCTGCCGACCGCATCGTGCCAGAGGCCACTCCTGACGAGCTAAACCAGTACTTTGTGGGCGTTGGTCCCCGGGTTGCGAGTGAGGTCCGGGCCAGGGGTGAGCCCCCCTCTCTCCCTGTCCGGCTACCTCGTGTCGGCACATGTGCCTTCAAACTACAGCCTATCTCTTTGTCCGCTCTCCGGTCCTTCCTCAACTCAATGCAAAATTCAGGGGCCTGTGGTGCTGACGGCATCTCTATTCAGGTAATAAAGCTTTGCTTTGCTGCTATCGGTTCCGTTTTCCTCCATATCATCAATACTAGCCTATCTTCCGGCGAATACCCAGCGCCCTGGAAACATTCCATTATTCATCCAATACACAAAGCCGGCAGCCAGTCCGAAGCTTCCAATTTTCGCCCTATCTCCATTGTATCTGCCTTCCCAAAGCTCATTGAGCGTATTGTGCAGCGTCAGCTTTACTCATACATGTCGGATAACCACCTGTTCTCCTCATCCCAGCACGGGTTCCGCTCCCTGCTCTCTACTGAGACCGCCCTTCTGACTGTTTCTGATCACATCCTCTCTGCTATTGACCACCAGGAACTCACCCTTCTCTGTCTCCTCGATCTATCCAAGTGCTTTGATGTCATCGACCATTCTATGCTCCTCTCTAAACTACGTACATATAACATCGATCCCACCTGGTTTACATCATTCCTCTGCGGTCACACTCAGTCTGTCTGTACGGCTGATGGGAGTGGGAACCTTCATTTCTCCAGGCCTCTCCCCAACTCTATCGGAGTTTTTCAAGGCTCGTCTCTTGGGCCTTTACTTTTTCAAATATTCGCTAACGATATGTGCCTGTTCGCGGGAGATGCTCATGTGGTCCAGTACGCTGATGATACTAAAATTTTGTTATCCGGAAAAAAAAACACAAACTCAATGATCTGGTCAGTAAATTGGAGGACACCCTGAGTGCACTTGATACCTGGTTTCACTCTCATGGTCTCAAAGTAAATACAAGCAAGACCGAATTAATAGCGTTCGGATCCCGCCAAAATTGTCGCAACCTTCACCCTGTTGCTGTTCAGTTCCGCGAAGACATAGTACAAGAGAGCCCATACGTCAAAAATTTAGGTGGCCTGTTTGATAAGCACTTCACATGGGACACACACGTGTCTTCCCTGGTAAAAAAAATGTAGTGGTATCCTCATTGGACTATCGCACGTGCGGCACAGCATCCCCCCCGAGCTATTGTCACTTCTTGTAAATGCCTTGGTCGTTTCACATGTCCGGTACTGTTTAGCAGTATTTGGCAATGGCTCGCAGAGGAACATACAACGCCTTGACAAAATTCTAAATTTTGCCCTTCGAGTCATATCTGGCAAACGTAAATTTGATCATATCTCTGACGTGCGAGCTGAGCTTGGCTGGCCCACTGCCCAGCAGCTATACAGACAGCACTCCCTAAATCTACTACACAAAATTCGAAACACCGGG
The DNA here is from genome assembly GCA_036785665.1 of Chirona hameri. Classification (NCBI taxonomy): domain Eukaryota; kingdom Metazoa; phylum Arthropoda; class Thecostraca; order Balanomorpha; family Balanidae; genus Chirona; species Chirona hameri. The sequence goes on along the minus strand of JAXIVJ010005256.1, from coordinate 40,324 downwards.
GAACCACAGGCTCTTGCTTCCCAGCTTCATGTCAATTCTGATCTCCGCTCCCGCTCTACGCGACATAACTCTGACCTGGCCCTTCCACGCGTGAGGACAGAGGCTGGCAAGCGCCGCTTTCTATATCATGTTGAGCAAAATTACAATGAGCTGCCTTTAGCGACACGTCACTCAGCCATGCCCGCATTCAAAAGAGAGATTCAGAACATGCCTCAACCAGAGTAGCCTGATGTATATGATGTAATGTGCGTGTGAGAGCATTGCAGTGTATGTGATGTAATGTGTATGTGAGAGTATTGAAGTATGTGCTGTATGGGAGTATGTGCTGTAGTGAAACTGTCTTCATTTTATATTAGGATAAGTGCATCATTCGTGTTGTACATGCTTTTATGTGGCCCCGGAATAGCCCGCTTCGGCGTGGATGGGGTCCAACGTCAAATACAAATAGTAGGTATCGGTTACTTCGTCTGCGTGTGTCGTATCTATGGGCCCGCCGAGATGCGCAAATGGCCTCGAGGTCCGGGAGCAGGGACATATTTTTTTTGCAAGAACCTGGCAACGGAAGTTGATCATCCTATCCGTATGCGGTGATAGATGGGTAGCTAAAGTTTCTTGAAATGCACATTGAATTTGACGCCATGATCGGGTCATCTGTATTATTGTTTTGAATGGCGGAAGTGCGACTGGTTCGATCATCTTTGACGTCCTCGCCTTTAGCTTTTTTATCGGAGCGCAACAGACAACAACGACAAACATTTGTGCAGCGAAATGCGAATTCATTTTTCCGGTCGGACCATCCCCTCGGTTTACTATCCGATATTCGGAGCTGGAAATTCTGAAGAAAGCTACCATTTATTTGATGCTCCAAGTTCTGTTTTGAACTTCTATGGTAGCTTCTTTCCACTAACATTGTTTCCCTTCACCGCAAAAACTGTTCAAATCTAAGATACTCGTGTTTTGTTTTGTTGTTGCAGGGTCGTCGAACCCTGTAGCAAAAAGTAGTTGCCCCGAAGACGAACGGATGGATCCGTCCTTGCTCTTAAGGGCAACAAAGCCGGCTTGATTCAGCACACATTTTTCATGTTTGTTTTCACCTTGCAGTCGGGATCGAAAACATAGGTACCTACACCTTTTTCGAAATCCCAAAAGGTCGAAAAGCTATTTAAAAAAAAAAATCATTAGAAATCGTGTGGTTGCACAATAAAGTGGCCCCAATCCGGGGAGATTTTCGAAATTGGGGGTACCTAGGTAAGATCCGCTCAAACTGATTGCCCCTCCCCCCCCCCCCCCAAGAAGAAGAAGAAAAAACGGCCGGCTGGATCCGCCCTTGGCCCGGGCGACCCGATGCGCGTGGCAGTTGGCCCGGCGCGGCGGCGAGAGAGCATGGAGGTGCTTGCTGATAGGGTATTCCATACCCTTCTTGGATAGGTGTCGTCACATGACACCATGGTTCATGTGTTATAGTGTATGTTAAAGCCTCCGTTACCGTCTCGGAGTTTATAAACCGAGGCACAGAGTTTTGTTTTCAAGACACATTGAGATTCAGCTAAGGAGTGACGGCTGCGTAGCAGTGTTTTACAATACGAGTCACCATTGATCTAGTCCTTTGCTGAGTCGCTTTAGTGCTACCTTCAGCTCATGACCAATGCAATATATGACAGCCAGCAAGGAAGCGTGCTCACGTTAGCAGGCAATGTCAAACACAGACTGGCCAATACGTGTGTGTCTTCTTAAAGGGAAATAGTCGACCTTGGTAGATTCGAGCGAATGCTATAAAATAACTCAACTACTTTTCGAAAAACAAAATACTTTTTCGCTCTAGTGGTGGAGATGCTGGCAATACAGATCCGCGGGGCAGAAAGCGTACGAGGGATCGTGATAAGTGGTATCGATATCATACTAACTCAATACTGTGATGATATGACGACGTTTGTTGCCGATGAGGAATCTGCAACCACCGTTGTTAGCATGCTGAACACGTTTGGTGAAGCATCAGGGCTAACACTTAACCAGCAGAAAAGCCATTTCATGAGACTAGGTAAACTCCGAGAGACTGTGGGTCCGATTTGCGATTTTGAAACTGCCAATGTGGTCTCAAAGTACTTGGTGTTCGGTTCAGTGCGAAAACTGACTGTAGGAAGGAGCCAGTAATAAATACAATTAAACGTACTTTGAACGCCTGGACTCATCGCGATCTCAGACTGAAAGGCCCATCACAGTTGCAAAATCACTGCTATTTCCCAGTCAACGTATCCCATGACATTCGGCCAGGTAGAGCAGGCTAATCTGTCGTTAGTGTACAACTTAATAATGAAGTTCATCTGGCGAGGTCGACCACCCAAGTTTGCAAAAAAAAAATCCTCACACAGGGGATTGACGAAGGGGGACTGAAAGCGCCAGACCGCTTTATGATGTATATGCTTTATGATTACATGTTCTTTACATATGTAGGCTCATGTTTTAAATGTATCCTGAATCTATGCAATCACTGGAAATTTGTCCGGTCTACGGAATTTTTGACATCGTGAAATGTATGCACTCCATACATGCATCAATTAATTGCTCCAGAAAAGTATGATGTGTAATAAAAGTTAAAATTAAATACTGCATGTCACTATGAGATTGTTCGGAGATTCAGAAACGATTCAGGCTTATCCCAATATCTTCAAAAATGGTTGAGATACTGGCCGCCAAACTTAAACTTTTCCGATCGCCCAGATACCAAAAAAATGTCACAGCCACGACGTCATACTTTTGGCCCACACCAGGAGTTTTGAGACCGCTCAAAATCAGAAACATACATGGCTTCTTATGCTTCGAAGCGCTCTTAATCAAAATGTGTCGGTTTCAAGAGAATGCTTGACAACTCACAATTTGCCATTTTGGCCACATCTGGGACGGAGTTATGACATGATGCTGCGGTTCGCTCACTTAAATAATTCGGATTTGTCTTGAGCGGTATTTCTTTTTTAAAGTGACACCACTTCCTCGTTACGCCACTTCATGAAGGTGTCATTCTCCTCCTCGGTGAAATAGTTCTTCCAGTCGCCAACCACTCCCTTCCTCATAAAGGTGCCCTCCTCGGTTCCAGGGACCATACCAGTCTTCTCCCACTGGCGGAAGTTGGTGTCGGGGTTCGCCTTCATAACCTCGAAGCTGGTGTTCCTCACGATGCTGTTGACGTCAGTATCAGTAATAGAGACTCCCAGGAAGTCTGCCACCTTCCGCACAACAGAGGCGCGGTCCCGGTGCATCTGCTCGTACGTCAGGCAGAGCACCGTGTCCGAGTGCTCCAGGTATCCCTGCACGTGCTCCCGGTAAGGGCCGAACATCAACGCGTCACGCATGAAGCTGTCGCGGAATTCTGCGAACGTACCCCGGTATTTGTAGATGCTGACCATCCTGGAGAAATGGTAGAAGGAGACGCAGACATCGCGCGCATCACGGGACACGTACAACACCTTAGCTCCGCTGGTCTTCACACTTTCCGGCAGCAGGTGGTAATGTATGTGGGTCTTCCTGAAGCGCGGGTCAGCCAGCTTCTCCAGCGGAAGCAACTTCTCCATCTTCCCATCTTCAGCTAGCAATATTCTCCAGTGAAGTAATGGGAAGCGAGACTCAATGGGACGTCCCGAGCCTCTCCCGTCAGCCAATTCGTCGTGGTGGGTGACGCGCCAAACGATCTCTTGTAGCCAGGTGGTGCCCGACTTGGGAACGCTGGCCACAATGACGTCAGAGGGCCTGGCTCGGAACTGCTCCAACTGCTGCAGGAGGCCCGAAGTGAGGTGGATGTTGTTCAAGGTGGTGCCGCGGTACCTGTATAGACGGTAGCCGGGGCTCTTGTAGTTGGGGTCCAGCGGCAACGGTTCCCATCCGTCTGGCAGGGTAACCTCTTCCTCTGCTGCTGCCGACTTCTCATCCAGCGAAGTCTCCTCCGGCTTTGGGTCTGGCTCCTGCCCCGACGTCGGGTGTACCGACGAAGCCGCAGACTCCATCAAGCTACTTCCGAAACTCAGAAGGCTGACTTACAGCGTCACAAGTACTGTCTCTTCCGCTGTCCACAGTGTTCAGATGAGCTGCTGCCGCGCTGGTTCCTGTTCACGGATGCCACACCTGCTCCCAGCCAATTCACTGTTCTGCACTACACTGTTCCGCGCTGTTCTGCAGCGCTTGCTGGCCGTCCCGACTCGAACTCCTCGTGACCACGTCTAGCCAGTCTGCGTCGAGCCTGTCGCCGAGCAAAAAGGTCCTGTAACGTGAACAAATCTGTAATGCTTGGGCGCGCCACGGGCAGGAATAGCGCCGGTGACCTTGTTATGTTACAGTTATGTATACATGACGTTGTGTATACATACAGCCGGTGGCAGTGACGGGCTGCACGGGACATGGTTCAGGTTATGTGTCCTGTTATCAATCAACTGACAGCCTCAGTTAACTGTCGCCGTCCATCACGGGATGATGATTTTCATTGCAGTTATTAATTTGTTCACCAACAGAATGTCTCCACAGATAGGTGAATCCAGTAAAACCAACCAGAGGCCAGTTTTACCCCAAAAATAATCGCCGCACGCAGAAGAAAAAAATCGCCCAAAAAAAACTACGGACACGAGTCGAGTTTCACCAACGGAAAAAACTGACGGCGCCGACTGTTATTTTTTTTTATAGACGCAAACAGCGGATATTGATGACGTCACGCACCAAGAACGATAATATAGGATAATCTGCCGACAGACGAGTTTCAGCAGCAGAAATGGCTGTGTCTGATTGTTCAAAATACCGCTGTCGGCAACGCCGGCGCTAGCGAAACACGGAATTGTTTTGATAGATTGTTCACACATTCCATTCAACTGGGTTTAGTTGTTAATATTTTAATTATTAGTAAATTGATATTTCAAAGCTTATAACATAAATGTAAAAGAATGGCCAGTGTTAACTGACCCAGCGGAGTGTTGGTGATTGTGCTCGTAGAGGCGTATAAGTGATAAGTGTTGTTGATTTTGTACTGAATAGGTCAAGTATGTAAATAATTGGTTTCATAGTCATTGGAAATTCACTGAAAATCATTGGAAATTGGTTTCAACTCATCACTCACATCAGCGGTGTCGATTTTCCAAAATGATTGGGAGGCCGAACAGGGACGGGTCCAAGAGGGCCTATCAGCGCCACGGTTTTACCAAAACGACTGAAATCGGTCAAAAATAACACATTTCATGATTGTTAAATAAAATTGAAGAAATGGGTACAACAAGTTTGTTTTTCATCAGTTCTTAACGCAAAAATAAAGCCACACGAGTTTTGGCCTTGTGTCGAACGGCGCCTCATATCAAAGTTTTGGCCGAGCTTCCGACCGACTTTCAGAATGGCCTTAGGCCGAGAATCTCAGAAACTCAAACTGGCACAGGGCCCTCTGAGGGCCGCACAATGGCCCAGATCCTCTAGGATAAGCCTAGGGAATTCTCAGGTATTGCAAAGGCCCTCTCAGACTCCTTCTCTCAAGCCTCGTAAAGACCCTCTCAGACTAGCATATAGGTAAAGCCTTTCCACACCTGGCAAGGGGCCTCTGAGACCGGACGATGGTCCTCTCAGGTCGTTCGATGGTCCTCTCGGAGAAGCGGATGTTCATTGTTCCTCTCTTACCGACTTAACCCGGCATTGGCTGGGGTCTCAACCAAACGCCATTGGCTGGGAGAGGGAGAGGGGAGGGGGGGGGGGTGTTTTTCGATCTCCACTCCTCACCCCTCGTCCTGTACCCATCTCCGCTCACTCCTCGTCCTCTACCCATCTCCGCTCACTCCTGGTCCTCTACCCATCTCCGCTCACCCCTCGTACTGTATCCGTTTCCTCTCCTCACCCCTCGTGTTCCGCCAATCTCCACTCCCCACTCCTCCCCCTGCACTCATCTGCATTGCTCATCCCTCGCCCTGTACAATCTTCATCCCATACACGTCACCGTGCACCTAGTTTCACCCCTCACCCCTCGCCTTATAGCATCTATCTCCACTCCCCGCCCCTCACCCCTCACCTTATAGCATCTATCTCCACTCCCCGCACCTCACTATGCGCCTTATAGCATCTATCTCCACTCCCGCCCCTCACCCCTCGCCCTATAGCATCTATCTCCGCTTCCCGCCCCTCACTATGCGCCTTATAGCATCTATCTCCACTCCCCGCCCCTCACCCCTCGCCTTATAGCATCTATATCCACTCCCCGCCCCTCACTGTGCACCTTATAACATCTATTTCCACTCCCCGCCCCTCACCCCTCGCCTTATAGCATCTATCTCCACTTCTCGACCCTCACCCCTCGCCTTATAGCATACATCTCCACTCCCCGCCCCTCACTATGCGCCTTATAGCATCTATCTCCACTCCTCGCCCCTCATCCTTTGCCTTATAGCATCTATCTTCACTCCCCGCCCCTCACCCCTCGCCTTATAGCATATATCTCTACTCCCCGACCCTCACCCCTCGCCTTATAGCATCTATCTCCACTCCCCGCCCCTCACCCCTCGCCTTATAGCATCTTTATATACGCCCCGCCCCTCACCCCTCGCCTTATAGCATCTATATATACGCCCCGCCCGTCACCCCTCGCCTTATAGCATCTATCTCCACTCCCCGCCCCTCACCCCTCGCCTTATAGCATATATCTCCACTCCCCGACCCTCACCCCTCGCCTTATAGCATCTATATATATATACGCCCCGCCCCTCACCCCTCGCCTTATAGCATCTATCTCCACTCCCCGCCCCTCACCCCTCGCCTTATAGCATTTATCTCCACTCCCCGTCCCTCACCCCTCGCATTATAGCATCTATATATACGCCCCGCCCCTCTCCCCTCGCCTTATACCATCTATATATACGCCCCGCCCCTCACCCCTCGCCTTATAGAATCTATCTCCACTCCCCGCCCCTCACCCCTCGTCTTATAGCATCTATATATATATATATATGCCCCAACCCTCACCCCTCGCCTTATATCATCTATCTCCACTCCCCGCCCCTCACTATGCGCCTTATAGCATCTATCTCCACTCCCCGACCCTCTCCCCTCGCCTTATAACATCTATCTCTACTCCCCGCCCCTCACCCCTCGCCTTATATCATCTATCTCTACTCCCCGCCCCTCACTATGCGCCTTATATCATCTATCTCCACTCCCCGACCCTCTCCCCTCGCCTTATAGCATCTATCTCCACTCCCCGCCCCTCACCCCTCGCCTTATATCATCTATCTCTACTCCCCGCCCCTCACTATGCGCCTTATATCATCTATCTCCACTCCCCGACCCTCTCCCCTCGCCTTATAGCATCTATCTCCACTCCCCGCCCCTCACCCCTCGCCTTATAGCATCTATCTCTACTCCCCGCCCCTCACTATGCGCCTTATATCATCTATCTCCACTCCCTGACCCTCTCCCCTCGCCTTATAATATCTATCTCCACTCCCCGACCCTCTCCCCTCGCCTTATAACATCTATCTCCACTCCCCGCCCCTCACCCCTCGCCTTATAGCATCTATCTCTACTCCCGGCCCCTCACTATGCGCCTTATATCATCTATCTCCACTCCCTGACCCTCACCCCTCGCCTTATAGCATCTATATCCACTCCCCGCCCCTCACCCCTCGCCTTATAGCATCTATATCTACTCCCCGACCCTCACCTCTCGCCTTATAGCATCTATCTCTACTCCCCGACCCTCACCCCTCGCCTTATATCATCTATCTCCACTCACCGCCCCTCACCCCTCACCTTATAGCATCTATATATACGCCCCGCCCCTCACCCCTCGCCGTATAGCATCTATCTCTACTCCCCGACCCTCACCCCTCGCCTTATAACATCTATCTAAACTTCCCGACCCTCACCCCTCGCCTTATATCATCTATATCCACTTGCCGACCCTCACCCCTCGCCTTATAGCATCTATATCCACTCCCGCCCCTCACTATGCGCCTTATATCATCTATCTCCACTCCCCACCCCTCACCTCTCGCCTTATAGCATCTATCTAAACTCCCCGCCCCTCACCCCTCGCCTTATAGCATCTATCTCCACTCCCCGCCCCTCACTATGCACCTTATAGCATCTGTCTCCACTCCCCGCCCCTCACCCCTCGCCTTATAGCATCTATCTCTACTCCCCGACCCTCACCCCTCGCCTTATAACATCTATCTAAACTTCCCGACCCTCGCCCCTGGCCTTATATCATCTATCTCCACTCCCCGCCCCTCACCCCTCACCTTATAGCATCTATCTCCACTTCCCGACCCTCACCCCTCGCCTTATAGAATCTATATCCACTCCTGCCCCTCACTATGCGCTTTATATCATCTATCTCCACTCCCCGCCCCTCACCCCTCGCCTTATAGCATCTATATCCAGTTCCCGACCCTCACTATGCACCTTATAGCATATATCTCCACTCCCCGCCCCTCACCCCTCGCCTTATAGCATCTATCTCCACTCCCCGCCCCTCACCCCTCGCCTTATAGCATCTATCTCTACTCCCCGACCCTCACCCCTCGCCTTATAACATCTATCTAAACTTCCCGACCCTCACCCCTCGCCTTATATCATCTATCTCCACTCACCGCCCCTCACCCCTCACCGTATAGCATCTATCTCCACTTCCCGACCCTCACCCCTCGCCTTATAACATCTATATCCACTCCCGCCCCTCACTATGCGCCTTATATCATCTATCTCCACTCCCCGCCCCTCACCCCTCGCCTTATAGCATCTATCTAAATTCCCGCCCCTCATCCCTCACCTTATAGGATCTATCTCCACTCCCCGCACCTCACTATGCACCTTATAGCATATATCTCCACTCCCCGCCCCTCGCCCCTCGCCTTATAGCATCTATCTCCACTCTCCGCCCCTCACTATGCACCTTATAGCATTTATCTCCACTCCCCGCCCCTCACCCCTCGCCTTATAGCATCTATCTCTACTCCCCGCCCCTCACTGTGCGCCTTATAACATCTATCTCCACTCCCCGCCCCTCACCCCTCGCCTTATAGCATCTATCTCCACTTCCCGACCCTCACCCTCGCCTTATAGCATCTATCTCCACTCCCCACCCCTCACTATGCGCCTTATAGCATCTATCTCCACTCCCCGCCCCTCATCCTTCGCCTTATAACATCTATCTCCACTTCCCGACCCTCACCCCTCGCCTTATATCATCTATCTCCACTCCCCGACCCTCACCCCTCGCCTTATAACATCTATATCCACTACCCGCCCCTCACCCCTCGCCTTATAGCATCTATATCTACTCCCGCCCCTCCCCCTTCGCCTTATAGCATCTATCTCCACTTCCCGCCCCTCACTATGCGCCTTATAACATCTATATCCACCCCCCCCCCCCTCGCCCCTCCCCTCGCCTTATAGCATCTATCTCCACTCCCCGCCCCTCACCCCTCGCCTTATAGCATCTATCTCCACTCCCCGCCCCTCACCCCTCACCTTATAGCATCTATCTCCACTCCCCGCCCCTCATCCTTCGCCTTATAACATCTATCTCCACTCCCCGCCCCTGACCCTCGCCTTATATCATCTATCTACACTCCCCGCCTCTCACTATTCGCCTTATAACATCTATCTCCACTGACCGCCCTCACCCCTCGCCTTATATAATCTATCTCCACTCCCCGCCCCTCACTATGCGACTTATAGCATCTATCTTCACTCCCCGCCCCTCACTATGCACCTTATAGCATCTGTCTCCACTCCCCGCCCCTCACCCCTCGCCTTATAGCATCTATCTCCACTCCCTGCCCCTCACTATGCACCTTATAGCATCTATATCCACTCCCCGCCCCGCACTATGCGCCTTATAGCATTTATCTCCACTCCCCGCCCCTCACCCCTCGCCCTATAGCATCTATATCCACTTCCCGACCCTCACTATGCGCCTTATAGCATCTATCTGTACTCCCCGCCTCTCACACCTCGCCTTATAACATCTGTCTCCACTCCCCGCCCCTCACTATGCGACTTATAGCATCTATCTTCACTCCCCGCCCCTCACCCCTCGCCTTATAACATCTGTCTCCACTCCCCGCCCCTCACCCCTCGCCTTATAGCATCTATCTCCACTCCCCGCCCCTCACCCCTCGCCCTATAGCATCTATCTCCACTCCCCACCCCTCCCTATGCGCCTTATAGCATCTATCTCCACTCCCCGCCCCTCACCCCTCGCCTTATAGCATCTATCTCCACTCCCCGTCCCTCACAATGCGTTTTTGTGTTCACTCTTCGTTTATTGACACCTAAGCCGGTCGCCAAAATACTTTTGGACTATCGTAAGTGTATTAACGGGATGCAAAGCAGATTAACTTCAATAACTACCAGCATATACACTTGGTCACATGGCTGTGCGTGAATTGCTTGACAGATCACGAAACTTCAGAATATGGCACATATCAACCTTCTCACTGTATGCCTGGACGTCTATGGGTTTACTGTCATCAGGAGGTAAGATAGTCCGACAATCCGACATGCTCGACGGCCGCCCACTGAATTAGTTGGTGGCCTTGGCACTACATCCAACTGAACCCAACTATTGCTTTAAAGAGAATGTTTCACCTCTGTGTTGGTTTGAACTGAGATAGCCATTATCTTAGGCCGTTAATGAAATGTCGAAAATACTAAGGTCATTTTCCCAAAAACGTAGTCGTTTTTAAGCAATTCAATTTATAGTTTGCAAAATGGGGTCTAGGCTAGTGGCGCCGCTGATTGGCTGACAGCGACTTTTTCAGCCAATCCCACTTTGTCAGCCAATCAGCGGCGGTCTATAGCTGAATAATGATGTCATCATCCCAAATTTAAAAACTTAAATTGTATAAAATTAAGTGGCATTTCGAGAGAGAACAAATATTACCATCGTTTTCATCAGCACTTACTTCATATTTTCGACTACAACCAGCGTATATTTGACAACTTTCAGAAAGGTGAAACATTCCCTTTAAACGTTCATCGTAAGATAACGGACGTCATGACGTAATAAAGTGGTGACAAACTCGGAAGATATACATATATATCTACCAAGAACCCACAAACCACAGGACATTAAACTAGGTAGTTCAGGCACAGCTAATATACAAAGCCATCCCCATTAAGCTCCTCGCAAAGTAGGTACCCACCAATGGTAAGCTAGCCGTACAAATGGTAAGCATCACCTGCATGCCAATAGTCATACTCAAGGCCACTTCACCTAACCATTCATATTGCATTGGCTTCAGCGTTCATTTCTTACTGGCAGCGTGAGCGAACAGACCCATTCATAAACCCACGGCTCATCTAAGCACCAACACAGCGCCTGGTGGTCAGTCAAACCAGCAGGCGGCGCCGGAGCAAGACCCGCCGTGGCCGGCGAATCCAGAGCTGCCAGGCACCCAGACCAATGCACGGTACCGGCGGCGGCTGAAGACGCCAGCGTCAAGAGCCTGACAGCGGAACGGCAGGCTGGCGCTCCAGAAGAAGATACATCGGTTTAAAGAGTTTTGTGACTGGCAAATGATACAAGTTCCCGGGGTCAAGGCTGCGGTTCGCTCACTTAAATATTTCGGATTTTTCTGAAGTGGTATTTTTTTTTAAAGTGACACCACTTCCTCCTTACGCCACTTCATGAAGTATTCATTCTCCTCCTCGGTGAAATAGTTTTTCCAGTCGCCAACCACTCCCTTCCTCATAAAGGTGCCCTCCTCGGTTCCATGGACCATACCAGTCTTCTCCCACTGGCGGAAGTTGGTGTCGGGGCTCGCCTTCATAACCTCGAAGCTGGTGTTCCTCACGATGCTGTCAACGTCAGTATCAGTAAGAGAGACTCCCACGAAGTCTGCCACCTTCCGCACAACTGAGGCGCGGTCCCGGTGCATCTGCTCGTACGTCAGGCAGAGCACCGTGTCCGAGTGCTCCAGGTATCCCTGCACGTGCTCCCGGTACGGGCCGTACACCAACGCGTCGCGCATGAAGCTGTCACGAAATGCTGCGAACGTACCTCGGTACTTGTGAATGTTGATCATTCTGGAGAAGTGGTAGTTGGAGACGCAGACGTCGCGCGCGTCACGGGACACGTACAGCACCTTGGCGCCGCTCGTCTTCACACTTTCAGACAGCAGGTGGTAATGCATGTGGGTCTTGATGAAGCGCGGGTCAGCCATCTTCTCCAGCGGCAACATCTCCATAATGTCCTTCTGTGACTGCAGTTCTAGTATTGGGAAGCGAAACTCCAGGGGACGTCCCGAGCCTCTCCCGGCAGCCATTTCGTCGTGGTGGGTGACGCGCCAAACGATTTCTTGTAGCCAGGTGGTGCCCGACTTGGGAAAGCTGGCCACAATGACGTCAGAGGGCCGGCCTCGGAAATGCTCCATCTGCTGCATGAAGCCCCAAGTGAGGTGGATGGTGTTAGTGATGGTGCCGCGGTACCTGTATAGACGGTAGTCGGGGCTCTTGTAGTTGGGGTCCAGTGGCAACGGTTCCCATCCGTCTGGCAGGGTAACCTCTTCCACTGCAGCTGCCGACTTCTTCTCATCCATGAGCCCAGTGTTATCCGGCTCCGGGCTCGATTCCTTATCCGACGGAAGCTGTACTGACGAATCCTCTGACGCCATCGTGCTGCTTCCGAAACTCAGAAGACTGGTTTACAGCGTCTCAAGATGATCTGTTGTGCCGATGACCTCAGTATTCAGACGAGATGCGGTCACAATGACCTGCTCCCAGCCAACACCGCACTGCACTGTTCTGCACCGCACAGCGCGCACCATCCTCACTCGAACCTATTGTCACCACGTAGTTTATGTCACCACGTAGATAGTTTACCTACGTTGAGCCTGTCGTCGGGCGAGCCGGTCTGATAAAGACATAAATACATAAACGAATAGTGCAACAAAGAGCCTCAGGGCCCATACTAGGTTGCACAACATACATACACCGCCATCCATACAATTGCATACATACATACATCAACATGCATAATCAAACATACACATGAATCGCCTCGTAGGGCAGCATACAATATACATGGGCATCATCCCCATACACGTATGTGACATAGACGTACCTATATCCTCCCCATTTTTTATTTGATTTGATTTGATAAATTTAGTCCGAATGTTTTTTGAATGGATGGATTTCCAAGGTCATACCCCACGCTTTAAGTTTTACGTGTCCGACATACCTGGACACGGTCCGCCCCGCCCTCTGAGGTCACCTGACCTTGAGTGTGACCGCTACCACCGGCCACAGGCCATTTCAGTCAGGGGCAAATAGCGAGCGCCGAAGCGACTCGAACCCGGGCTGCCACTACCGAGTGAGGTCAGAAGTCCAGCGCTCTCCCAACTGAGCTACAGAGGCGGACCCATTTCATTTCCATTACTAGGCAGATCCATTTCAATTTCCTTACGTATTGCATATTTCTAAAAATAAGCATTATACCTAATCCCATGAATATTTGTAAACTAAACCCTTACCTGCAGAATATTCATCTAGTCTATTTTTGAAAGGAACTAAGGTTGCTGCGGCAGCTACATCCCCTGGTAAATTATTACAATGTACCACAACCCTTCTACCAAAAAACGATTGTCGTATCCTAGTCCAAATTTGTTTAATAATGAGTTTATGCTGATGACATCTACCTCGCTTTTTTACCTATTAAATTCAAACATGCCCTTCAAATATCCCATATGTTGAGCATTTACAAATTTAAAAAAAACTTCAATGAGATCCCCTCAGCCTTCTGTATTTAAGTGAGAACATATCCAATTTCTTTAGTCTATCCTCATACTGCATATTACTAAGACCCTTAACCATTTTGGTTGCCCTTTTTTGTACTCTTTCTAATAACCAGCTATTTATCTCATACGTCGGAGACCAGGCTTGCGCATAGTACTCTAAATGCGGTCTAACATATGCACAATAAAGTTTTGTAACCACCTCTTCACTTTTGTAAGACACATTCCTGTTAAAGGAAATAGTTCACCTTCAACATTAGTTTTAAACTGAGATAGCAGTTTTGTAGCCCGTGTTGGGAAATCCCTATATGCAGGTTTTCTTGACTGAAAAGACTCTCCAGCCGAATATATTTGAGTTTTTGGCGAAGGAATGCGGTGCTGGCGAAAGCATGTTGTACTGGTTCTAGCCCGGGCAGAGGCTATACCATCAGCCAATCAGCTTGCAGCTGGTGCTAGCAAGCGATCGCCGGCCGCCGGTTGGCACATCTCCAATGCGAGTCTATCTTTACGCGACTGCTTTCGAATCTGATTGGCTGAACCATTTTGTACATTCGCGTGACGTCAGAACTCTGACTCAGAGAGTATGCATATAGTTTTGATAAACAATACAAATTTACGGCCTTCTGTCCTGAATCGGCGCGATATAAGGCCATTTTTGACAATATAAAAAGAAATTGTATTAAAAAATATAATCAAATCGTGTTGGGTAAAAAAATGTCCAAGGTGAACTATTTCCTTTAATAGCCCCAAGCATTCTGAGTGCCTATTGTATGGCTTCGGGTCGTGTTTCCCCTCAATAACCCTGAAAACTTTGAGATCGTCTCCAAATTTCAAGACTTTTCTTGATTGTATAGAGACCATTCTCGATTGTATTTGTGAATATTAAAAACAGCAATGGCCCCAGGACTAATCCTTGTGGGACCCCACTGAGCACATCCTTCCAATCTGATTTGCAACCATTTAGTAAAACTCTCTGCTGGCATCCTGAAAGCCAAAATTCTATCCAATCCAGTATCTTGCCATTAATCCCATGACTTTTCAGTTGCAAACACAATATTTTATGTGGAACTTTATCAAATGCTTTACAAAAATATAGATATGATATATCAAGCTGTTTGCCCTGATCAAAGCTATCATTGATTGTTGCAACATCCAAAAACTCTAGAAGATTAGTCAAAGAAGAACGACCCTTCCTAAAGCCATGTTGTGAGTCGCTGATGAGTTCATTCTCATCACAGGAATTCAACAATTGTGTCTTTTATGATTGATTCTAGTACTTCGCAGACTAAAGAGGTAAGACTGATCGGTCTGTATTTTTCTACTTTACTCTTATCCCCCTGTTTAAATATAGGAACTACATTTGTTCTTTTCCAATCATGTGGAATTTTGGCCTCTGTGAGTGATCTGGGAAATATGATGGCCAATGGAAATTATATCTTTCTTTCACATTCCTTTAAAACCCTAGCATACATTTCGTCTGGTCTCTCTGCCTTATTTGGTTTTACCTGTTTTAGATACGCCCTAACTAAATCACTACTTATGTTACCCAGCTCTCCCATAGTTGCCTCAGTTACTGGCTGGGGATGAAGTAACGCAATACCACTTTGGTCCTCGATGGTAAAAACAGACTTAAACTGATGCTAAGTAATTTCACTATTTCACTGTCCTTTCTTACCGTCACATTACTTGCCTTAAGTGGGCGAATGCTTTTTGAAACGCTACTTATTCTGTAAAAACTAAAGAACTTCTTACTGTCGGCATTGCAATGTCTCGCTAAGTATAATTCCTTAGCTCTTTTAGCTGCTCTGACCTTTTTCTTAACTTCATCCTCTGATCCATCCGATAACTGCAACCCATCTCTCATTTAATACTCGTCACACCCATGCAACTCATCCCATAACTCTACAAATTTGAATCTCATAGCAGAGCATAGGCTCTCGACCGAGCTATTTGCAGGTAGGGTTCGGAGAGTACCACTCCATACTGGCTTGAGACCAGGGGAGGATGCCAGTGACGATAACTGGCTTTCTAGACTCCTTCAATGTCTGCATCAGCTTAGAATAATCATCGACAAGCTTCACACTGCGCCTGGGTCCTATATTATTTACCCCAGCCTGTACTAGACTAGTTTCCGGATCGCACCTACTTAGCTCCTCCTGAATGGCGGGGCTTATGTCGGATACTCTCGCTCCCGGTACTTAGCTGCTCCTGAATGGCGGGGCTTATGTCGGATACTCTCGCTCCTGGTACTTAGCTCCTCCTGAATGGCGGGGCTTATGTCGGATACTCTCGCTCCTGGTACTTAGCTGCTCCTGAATGGCGGGGCTTATGTCGGATACTCTCGCTCCTGGTACTTAGCTGCTCCTGAATGGCGGGGCTTATGTCGGATACTCTCGCTCCTGGTACTTAGCTGCTCCTGAATGGCGGGGCTTATGTCGGATACTCTCGCTCCTGGTACTTAGCTGCTCCTGAATGGCGGGGCTTATGTCGGATACTCTCGCTCCTGGTACTTAGCTGCTCCTGAATGGCGGGGCTTATGTCGGATACTCTCGCTCCCGGTACTTAGCTCCTCCTGAATGGCGGGGCTTATGTCGGATACTCTCGCTCCTGGTACTTAGCTGCTCCTGAATGGCGGGGCTTATGTCGGATACTCTCGCTCCTGGTACTTAGCTGCTCCTGAATGGCGGGGCTTATGTCGGATACTCTCGCTCCTGGTACTTAGCTGCTCCTGAATGGCGGGGCTTATGTTGGATACTCTCGCTCCTGGTACTTAGCTCCTCCTGAATGGCGGGGCTTATGTCGGATACTCTCGCTCCCGGTACTTAGCTGCTCCTGAATGGCGGGGCTTATGTCGGATACTCTCGCTCCTGGTACTTAGCTGCTCCTGAATGGCGGGGCTTATGTCGGATACTCTCGCTCCTGGTACTTAGCTGCTCCTGAATGGCGGGGCTTATGTCGGATACTCTCGCTCCTGGTACTTAGCTGCTCCTGAATGGCGGGGCTTATGTCGGATACTCTCGCTCCCGGTTTGACGACACACCTGTCCCTCCTCCCACAACACACCCTCTTAAAGGAAACAGTTCACCTTTAACATGGGGTTTTGAGTTGAGATAGCAAAGTCCATGCTCGAAAATGGACTTGAGAAACTTCACACCTTCATAGAAACCCCTTAATTAATTAAAATTGACTTACCGGAGTCCTAGAAGTCTGAACGAGTATCTTTGTGTGACGCCTAGCGCTGATTGGCTGATTTGACGTACGATTATGACGTATGGCTTGGGAATAAGTATTATAAACATTGAAATAATACAAACAGTCAACTCCTCATATCAATTTATTAAAGGAAATAGTTCACCTTCAACATTAGTTTTAAACTGAGATAGCAGTTTTGTAGTCCGTGTTGGTAAACCACTATCTGCAAGTTTTCTTGACTGAATAGACTCTCCAGCCGCATATATTTGAGTTTTTGGCGAAGGAATGCGGTGCTGGCGAAAGAATGTTGTACTGGTTCTAGCCCGGGCAGAGGCTATACCATCAGCCAATCAGCTTGTAGCTGGTGCTAGCAAGCGATCGCCGGCCGCCGGTTGGCACATCTCCAATGCGAGTCTATCTTTACGCGACTACTTTCGAATCTGATTGGCTGAACCATTTTGTACATTCGCGTGACGTCAGGATTCTGACTCAGAGAGTATGCATATAGTTTTGATAAACAATACAAATTTACGGCCTTCTGTCCTGAATCGGCGCGATATAAGGCCATTTTTGACAATATAAAAAGAAATTGTATGAAAAAATATAATCAAATCGAGTTGGGTAAAAAATTTCCAAGGTGAACTATTTCCTCTAATGACCAAGACGCGTTTCTATAACTTCTTCAGTTGATCATTAAAAATAGGTCCTATTTTTAATGACCAACTGAAGAAGTTATAGAAACGCGTCTTGGTCATTAATAAATGAATATGAGGAGGTGACTGTTTTTATATATGTCAATATGAAGATTAACAAACATTGAAATATGTAGCGCTGGACAAGAACATGCTCTTTCAGTACCTTATTCCCTTCATTGCACGAATGAACTTCGAGAGATATATCGCTAAAATCGTCTATAAACACTTTTCACAGCAATATTTGTAGTGAAATTATACGTCACGCGCGTGGTTTCGCATTAATTCACTCCATTCGGAGGAAAACAGCTGAATTGGAACCAAATAACTGACATTTTAATTTGCTTTTTCCGCGTTCATATACATTTGTATGGCTTACTAGTAACATGACAATTCATTTCTAGCTTCTCTCAATCATTTCTGAGATGTTTTTTAGGTGGACTGTTTCTTTTAAGAGGCCTTTCCCGTGAATCCCCCACTAGCAGGTACCTAACCTCCTCCTTCTCGGCTTCTACTGCTGTCTCCAACACACTGAACCTATTTGATGTTCTAATCTGATGATGTTCTCGTTCTCTGGGGATGTGATGCCCTGTCCTACCCTGCACCTTAATCCATCCTTCTTCTTCTTCCCTCTTCCTCCTTCAGATCCTACTATTACCTTCCACTACCCAGTAGCCGTCACTATCTTCACTGGCTGTGGTCCTGTCACCATTATGTGATGACTTCTGACGATCATCTGAGTTTTTGTCTGCTTTGGCCGTCTTCTCTAGCAGCTCTGTGCGATCGACTTCTTCCCTCCCATCTGCTTCTGTAGTTGACTGCTCCTGCTACTGGTTTCCCTCCTGCTCCTTTGCCATTACCTCCTGATTTTGCAGCCCGAGTAGGTAGGCGGCACATGGACTTCACAGAGCTTGTCCAGGCTTTCTCCCATCAGCTATGTGCTCTGAATGCTGGTCTCGCCCAGAACCCTGCGTCATTTTATTCTCTTGTAGCTGCACTTTGAGCTCCTGATTCTCCACCATCAGCAGTTCAACTTGTGCCAATAGACTTGCCTTGGTTTTATTCCCTGCTGTTTCTTTTGTTTTTCCTTTTCCATCTGGTGTTTTGATAGTTTCATCAATGTTTATACTATCTGACACTGGCTGAACACTTTTGCGACCTCCTTTGCGGCTTGGTACTGGCATTCTTCTATGATGCTTGAGCAGCGTATATCAGCTTGATTGGAGTACTTTGGCAAGAACTTTGTTTTTGCATTTGTTTGATGACGTCATCAAAGCCGCGACACGGCGGCGCGCGACAGCGACGGGCCGGGAAGAGTGCCGACTACCTTGGCATGTTACCGTATGCTTACTCTTGCCTTCTGCTGATACTTCCAGTCCGATCTTTTTGATATTGTCATGTCTTTACTTTGTATTGTCTTTTCATCGTTCTCTGTCGAAATGTTATTTGTATACTGTAATTATCTTCTGTCATTCAAAGCGACGGTGCTGGAACAGCCACACTGATGTGGAAAGCAAATAAATAAATAAACCTAGAGCCGGCGTCAGGGACGGGCTGCTGGCGACCTTGATCAGGAAGGTGTCCTGTTGTCCGTCGGTCGACAGCCACAGCGGGGGCTGCTCTTACCTCTCTGAGGGGACGCTGGGCAGGGCAACGATAGGCACAGATAAACACCCCTTTACTCTCCCAAACTCCTTACTTGAATCAAAACTCCTTGCGTTTGGAGCGCAGAATTCTGCATCTTTCGGCGAAACATTTCACGAAACGATCGTTCGGAGAGACCGAACTGAAATATTCTTTACAACCTCCCGTAGAACGACGTGAAATCTTACAACCTCCCGTGGAACGACGTGAAATCTTACAACCTCCCGTGGAACGACGTGAAATCTTACAACCTCCCGTGGAACGACGTGAAATCTTACAACCTCCCGTGGAACGACGTGAAATCTTAGAACCTTCCGTGGAACGACGTGAAATCTTACAACCTCCCGTGGAACGACGTGAAATCTTACAACCTCCCGTGGAACGACGTGAAATCTTACAACCTCCCGTGGAACGACGTGAAATCTTAGAACCTTCCGTGGAACGACGTGAAATCTTAGAACCTTCCGTGAAACGACGTGAAATCTTAAAACCTTCCGTGGAACGACGTGAAATCTTAGAACCTTCCGTGAAACGACGTGAAATCTTAGAACCTTCCGTGAAACGACGTGAAATATTAGAACCTTCCGTGGAACGACGTGAAATCTTAGAACCTTCCGTGAAACGACGTGAAATCTTAGAACCTTCCGTGGAACGACGTGAAATCTTAGAACCTTCCGTGGAACGACGTGCAATCTTAGAAACTTCCGTGGAACGACGTGAAATCTTAGAACCTTCCGTGGAACGACGTGAAATCTTAGAACCTTCCGTGGAACGACGTGAAATCTTAGAACCTTCCGTGGAACGACGTGAAATCTTAGAACCTTCCGTGGAACGACGTGAAATCTTAGAACCTTCCGTGGAACGACGTGAAATCTTAGAACCTTCCGTGGAACGACGTGAAATCTTAGAACCTTCCGTGAAACGACGTGAAATCTTAGAACCTTCCGTGAAACGACGTGAAATCTTAGAACCTTCCGTGAAACGACGTGAAATCTTAGAACCTTCCGTAGAACGACGTGCAATCTTAGAACCTTCCGTGGAACGACGTGAAATCTTAGAACCTTCCGTGGAACGACGTGAAATCTTAGAACCTTCCGTGGAACGACGTGAAATCTTAGAACCTTCCGTGGAACGACGTGAAATCTTAGAACCTTCCGTGGAACGACGTGAAATCTTACAACCTCCAGTGGAACGACGTGAAATCTTACAACCTCCAGTGGAACGACGTGAAATCTTACAACCTCCCGTGGAACGACGTGAAATCTTAGAACCTTCCGTGGAACGACGTGAAATCTTGCAACCTCCCGTGGAACGACGTGAAATCTTACAACCTCCCGTGGAACGACGTGAAATCTTACAACCTCCCGTGGAACGACGTGAAATCTTAGAACCTTCCGTGGAACGACGTGAAATCTTAGAACCTTCCGTGAAACGACGTGAAATCTTAGAACCTTCCGTGGAACGACGTGGAATCTTAGAACCTTCCGTGAAACGACGTGAAATCTTAGAACCTTCCGTGGAACGACGTGAAATCTTAGAACCTTCCGTGGAACGACGTGAAATCTTAGAACCTTCCGTGAAACGACGTGAAATCTTAGAACCTTCCGTGGAACGACGTGAAATCTTAGAACCTTCCGTGGAACGACGTGCAATCTTAGAACCTTCCGTGGAACGACGTGAAATCTTAGAACCTTCCGTGGAACGACGTGAAATCTTAGAACCTTCCGTGGAACGACGTGAAATCTTAGAACCTTCCGTGGAACGACGTGAAATCTTAGAACCTTCCGTGGGACGACGTGAAATCCCTCGAGCATGTCCCGTCCCTCTGCAACAACATGGCGACCGCGAATTTAAAATATGGTACGCTCGTTATGGTCAGGGGCGTCACCACCCTCCGAAAGTTGGGGGGAGGGGGGGACGGAAAAATTTAGAAGTCGATGCTTTCCATGCAACGCTCATAGGCGTAATGTTAAAATCCGAAGATGTTTGGGGACACATTCCCGTCCCTGTCCCCCCCCCCCCGCTTCCGACGATCATGGTTATAGCTATGGAGGTAAAAGTAACAAATGTACGCTTTAGTAAAATATTTGTTGTCGAGTTTAGAAGCAATTTTGTTACATTGTAGCATCAAAGTGCTTTTAGCGTTTCATGAAGGAAGCGACGCATAACCGACGAAACTGGCACACAGCTACCTTTAAGTCAAATTTCCTCGTGTCCTTGCCCAATATACCACGTCGTCATTTGCCGAATTCAGATTTCAGATCTCGCGGAGTGATTTTGTTATGTCTTGGTATGTTCTTAACATGATACAAAAGAATTTACATAAAGTTCGAAAATTTATCTCACCGGGTTTTGTAAACCATTGCAAACGCCGTTTCGGCGTTGAAGTCTCCCGTTGTAAACGTACTGGTGTTATCGTCCGGTAAAACACACCACACTTCTGCTATTGTTATTGTTCTTCGTCATTTTACGGATCGGAAAGTGCATTGGGTGACTTAAAGAGTACATTTAAGTTCTTTTAGGGTTTCTAAAAGTGTAGTCAAGGTTATTTGGCAGTCATACGGGCTTAGTGGTTGGTTTTGGTGGCACTTTTTTGCACTTAGGCCATCTACCTAATTAAGGATATTTTAGCACAGTAACTGGCGGAAAATGAACACAATATTAAATCGGAACTCCTTTGGATCGGAACTTGTTCAATGTTGACAGTTGCATTGTCGCCTAGCGCATCATCGAGTGATGTCTTGGGAGAAAAATCGTGAGTTGAAAAATCGTGAGCATTCCAAGCTTTCGCAGATGTCGTTGAGAGATAGATGCGATTTACGCTCAGTGGAACGTTGCAGTGGTTGCGCACAGGGTGTTCCGATCCGATCAAATGAGGGCTGAAGGAAGTGTAAAAGTGGCCGATGCGATGTCTAGTCAGCGCTACCACTTCAATTATACTGCGCCTGCCGCTACATATCTGTCAATGCTGGGATGTGGGCGGTTGAGAAAGAGCAGCCTCAAGCCTGGCTCGTTACGTCCATTGTGCGTCCATTGTATTCGACAAAGCGTTGAACGGTACGAAATCTCTCGTTGGTTTGCACCACACGTGGGTGCGACTAGCTACTGGTGCTTTTCTGAATTCACGCAAAGCAGTCTTCTTGCAGCTGCGTAAGAAACCCCTCTTGACGGAGAAGCAGAAGCGCCTTGACCTCCAATACGTGTGCAAAATAAAGCAAGACTACCCACGTATGACTGGATTTTCGACTAGCCGCTAGCTGGACTGATCTGGGCAACTCGCCAGAGTCCCTCTTGGACCCTCGTTTCTCATGTCAAATGACATGACTAGATGCAGCATTCCGGCATCGGTCTCGATAGCTTACCCACACGACGCGCCTGCCGAGTAGAGCCCTGGGGTGGATGGGAAGCGTTTCTTACGCATCGCAAGAAGGCTGCTTTGCGTGAATTCCGGAAAACACCAGTAACTAGTCGCACCCACGTGGGGTGCACACTAACGAGATATTTCGTACCGTTCAGTGCTTTGTCGAATACAATGGACGCACAATGGACTTAACGAGCCAGGCTTGAGGTTGCTCTCTCTCAACCGCCCACATCCCAGCATTGACAGATATGTAGCGGCAGGCGCAGTAGCATTGAGGTGGTAGCGCTGACTAGACATCGCATCGGCCACTGCTACACTTCCTACAGCCATCATTTGACCGGAACACCATGTGCGCAACCACTGCAACGTTCCACTGCGCGTAAAACGCGTCAACCTCCCAACGACATCTGCGAACGCTTGGAATGCACAAACTCGCGATTTTTCTCCCAAAACATCGATCGATGATGCGCTAGGCGACAATGTAACTGTCAACATTGAACAAGTTCCAATCGAAAGGAGTTCCGATTTAATATTGTGTTCAATTTCCGTCAGTTATTGTGCTAAAATATCCTTAATGAGGTAGATAGACACTTTGGCCTAAGTGCAAAAAAGTGTCACCAAAACCCACCACTTAACCCGCGCGGCGCTGGGGGGGGGGCAAATTTTACCCCCCCCCCCCCCTCCCGGATTTTCTCCATAACTTGACAACTATGACAGATATCAAAGTGAAACTTACGGTAGCTTATGGTGCATCAATTCTACGTCTTCTGCCATTTTTTTTTTAATTCGTGAAAATTTGTGGCAGATAATGACGTTTTAGTGACGTCATGCCATGTCATTTTTGGTGAAAAAACGTTAAATGTTTGAAAAATCGTAGAAAATAGCGTGTTACTGTAAATTGCAAATAAAATGCGTCAAAAGAAGGGAAATAACATTGTCTTTGACATGGCTATCTCAGATTTTCAAAATTTTGGGATTTTGACCCCCAAAAATGCAAAAAACTGATTTTTGGGGAAGATTTTCCACAAAAGTTTTTTGTTTGAAGATTTTCAAAAAAAAACGGAAGATATATTAGAGAACCGAGTATGAACGATGTTCAAACCAAATTTCAAAGCAATTTCTTTATTTTTGACTGACTTATGGCTCTCTAAGAACAAGTAACTCATGATGTCATTTTTTTAAAATTGCGTTTTTTTGGCTTTTACTGACCAGATACAGACAAATAAATGCCGCCACTGTATTTCGAAGACAAAACTAGTCTAGAAACATGCAATGTTTATTTAGATTAATCAATTTCAAATTTTGACCTTATTGTGACCTGACCTTGACCTGAGGACGATTATATGGTGTCAGGCTGTGAAAATGGCTGCTTCTATCGAATTATACGTGTAAAATAACCCATACAACATGTGTCGCATGGCTTTCGTAGACCTGTGACCTTGTGTGACCTGACCTTGACCTTGACCTTTGCTTACAATTTCACTTTTACTTATGCGGGAAATGCATTATACACTCTGGAGCACTTTGTGAGATAATAGTTGCAATATAAGGCTTTGGATGGAAAGTATAGCCCAAAAACTCAAATACTTACATTTTACATTTGACCTGACCGTGACCTGACATGTGACCTTATGTTAAGAATTTCGAGTATGCATTCGATTCTTCTCGTTGAGAGCTTGCGATCGCCGCATTGCGCGTCTCGCTGCGGTTATTAGTTCGGAAGATACGAGGGGGGGGGGGTAAAATTTACCCCCCACCCCCAGCGCCGCGTGTTCGGCTGGAGACCCCAGCGCCGAGCGGGTTAAGCCTGTATGACTGCCAAATAACCTTGCCTACACTTTTAGAAACCCTGAAAGAACTTACATGTACTATTCAAATCACCCACTGCACTTTCCGATCCGTAAAATGACGAAGAACAATAGCAATATGAGAAGTGTTTTACCGGACGATAACGCCAATACGTTTACAGCGGGAGACTTCAACGCCGAAACGGCGTTTGCAATGGTTTACAAACCAGTAAGACTCCGTAGTTGGCGATGAACGAGCGAGCGCGAACGAAATGTATAGTGAATTTAAACTCGATCGTGCAAGTAGTTTCTGAGATACAAAAAAGGTGAGCACGTGCGCACGTGCAGAGGCTGGAGGCACCCCACCCATGACTTGTGGGAAAGTGTCGGATAAGAGGTCCCTAACCACACACCAAATTTGAACACAATCGGCTCAGCCGTTCCTGAGATATCGAATAGGGGTGTGCACGTGCGCACGTGCAGAGTCACACCACTCCTGAGTTGCGTGAAAGTGGCGGCTGAGGGGTCCCTAACCACACACAAAATTTGCACAAGATCTACCCAGCCGTTGCGGAGTTATTGCGAGAAAACACTTTTCAACACCCTTCACGCGTCACGCGTCACGCGCAGTGGTAGTCACCCACGTGAGTCGGCACTGTTCTCAAACAGAGTAGGTTAGATGGGGCTGCTCAGCAAAGAAGTCCGCTTGTCAATCGGATGTGTGGTTGCAGAGATATGAGCTTCTCAAAAGCGTCGCCACGGGTCGGGCCGGGTCGGGCCGGGTCGGGCCGATCATATTCAGAAATTTCCCATTGACCACGGAAGGACGAGCGAGGCGCGAAAAACCCGGTAGTATAAATTTTCGAATTTTGTGAAAATTATTTTTGTATCATGTTAAGAACATACCAGGACCTAAACAAATCACATGCCAGATCTGAAATCTGAATTCGGCAAATGGCGACATGGTCTATTGCCCAACAGCCGTGAGGAATTTCGTGACGTCACGTAAAATGCTCCATGCTCTCCGAACATATGTACTGTTACATCTCCATCACGTCCAGTGCCCTCGCTCTGTTTCATTTTACACCCTGTACCCCTCTTCGACCAGCACCCTCTTCCTCGAACCCCTGCACCTCATACCACTGCCCTAAACACCTCACATCCCACCCCTGAACAATGAACATATACCCCACCCTTGCACACTTCCCACCTCGTATTATTATAATTGGCCCATCTTCACTCCTCGCCCCTCACTCTCTTATCTTCTACTCCTCACCTCTCGCCCTGCACCCATCTCCACTCCTCACCCCTCGCCTTGCACCCATCTCTACTCCTCACCCCTCGCCCTGCACCCATCTCTACTCCTCACACCTCACCCTGCACCCATCCCCCACTCCTCACCCCTCGCCCTCCACCCATCTCCACTCCTCACCCCTCGCCCTGCACCCATCCCCCACTCCTCACTCCTCGACCTGCACCCATCTCCACTCCTCACCCCTCGCCCTGCACCCATCTCCACTCCTCACCCCTCGCCCTGCACCCATCTCCACTCCTCATCCCTCGCCCTGCACCCATCTCTACTCCTCACCCCTCACCCTGCACCCATCTCCACTCCTCACTTCTTGCCCTGCACCAATCTCCACTCCTAACCCATCGCCCTGCACCAATCCCCCACCCCCCCCCCCCCTCGCCCAGCACCCAGCGGGTCGTAGCGTCTTCCGTTGCCTTCTGGCGGCGGTATCTCGGCAGCAGGGGCGTAATGGCCGTAGTATGAGCCACCCACTCACCATGTTATCCTGTGTTCCTGCGGCCCAGACACAGACAGAGGCACAGGCAGAGGCATCCACTAGTAATGGAGAGGGGAGAGGGTCGCCGGGGATGATGGGTAACGACCTTGAGATTGCACGGAGGCACACGATGAGGGACACTCTGTGAAGAGGCTTTACTAAACCATCTCCCTCGAACTTTGATGTTGCAATGTTCAGGGTATATTTCAACGTGGTGACTGCGTCCCATTTCGGGACGCAGCCCCCATCCGTCGGGACGCAGCCCCTTCCGATTTGGGACCACTGCGTCCCAGAGTTGAAATGTGCTCCTGATATCTCAAAGCAACGAGCTTAGTTCGAAAAACCCAAGTGCCACTGTCTTGCCGCTATGCTGTCCCGGAATCGTCTTGTCCTGGTTCTGCGTCATGTGCCCTGCCCTGTGCCCTGCCCGGTGCCCTCCCCGGTGCCCTGCCCGGTGCCCTGCCCGGTGCCCTGCCCGGTGCCCTGCCCGGTGCCCCGCCCGGTGCCCTGCCCGGTGCCCTGCCCGGTGCCCTGCCCGGTGCCCTGCCCGGTGCCCTGCCCGGTGCCCTGCCCTGTGCCCTGCCCTGTGCCCTGCCCTGTGCCCTCCCTGCACCCTGCCCTGTGCCCTGCCCTGTGCCCTGCCCTGTGGCCTGCCCTGTGCCCTGCCCTGTGCCCTGCCCTGTGCCCTGCCCTGTGCCCTGCCCTGTGCCCTGCCCTGTGCCCTCCCTGCACCCTGCC
Source organism: Chirona hameri (assembly GCA_036785665.1). NCBI lineage: Eukaryota > Metazoa > Arthropoda > Thecostraca > Balanomorpha > Balanidae > Chirona > Chirona hameri. The sequence continues at coordinate 13,378 of JAXIVJ010005256.1, read as the reverse complement.
CTGTGCCCTGCCCTGTGCCCTGCCCTGTGGCCTGCCCTGTGCCCTGCCCTGTGCCCTCCCTGCACCCTGCCCTGTGCCCTGCCCTGTGCCCTGCCCTGTGGCCTGCCCTGTGCCCTGCCCTGTGCCCTGCCCTGTGCCCTGCCCTGTGCCCTGCCCTGTGCCCTGCCCTGTGGCCTGCCCTGTGCCCTGCCCTGTGCCCTGCCCTGTGCCCTGCCCTGTGCCCTCCCTGCACCCTGCCCTGTGCCCTGCCCTGTGCCCTGCCCTGTGGCCTGCCCTGTGCCCTGCCCTGTGCCCTGCCCTGTGCCCTGCCCTGTGCCCTGCCCTGTGGCCTGCCCTGTGCCCTGCCCGGTGCCCTGCCCTGTGCCCTGCCCTGTGCCCTGCCCTGTGCCCTCCCTGCACCCTGCCCTGTGCCCTGCCCTGTGCCCTGCCCTGTGGCCTGCCCTGTGCCCTGCCCTGTGCCCTGCCCTGTGCCCTGCCCTGTGCCCTGCCCTGTGCCCTGCCCTGTGCCCTCCCTGCACCCTGCCCTGTGCCCTGCCCTGTGCCCTGCCCTGTGGCCTGCCCTGTGCCCTGCCCTGTGGCCTGCCCTGTGCCCTGCCCTGTGCCCTGCCCTGTGCCCTGCCCTGTGCCCTGCCCTGTGCCCTGCCCTGTGCCCTGCCCTGTGCCCTGCCCGGTACCCTGTCCAGTGCCCTGCGTCCTGTCCTATCCTGTCTTGTACCCTGACCGCTGCCCTGTGCCCTTCCGGTACCCTGAGGGTCTTGCTTTCTGGTGCCCTGAAGGCCCTCTCAGACTAGCATAAGACCCTTGTGCATGTCCTTAAATAAATGAGGACACACACAAACACACACACACACACACACACACACACACACACACACACACACACACACACACACACACACACACACACACACACACACACACGCACGCACGCACGCACGAACGCACGCACGAACGCACGCACGCACGCACGCACGCACGCACGCACGCACGCACGCACGCACGCACGCACGCACGCACGCACGCACGCACGCACGCACGCACGCACGCACGCACGCACGCTACAAATTTAGTGAATTAGGAGACGTCTGTATATGTGTGTTTGTCCTCATGTATTTAGCCACACGCACAGCACAGACGGCAGCACTGATGACGGCGAAATTTGCACCCACGACAGTTCCAAGCTGTATGACAATCTGCTGCAAAAAAAAATCAAGTCGCTCCGATGTCTGTGCCGGTCACAGCAAGCGCCAGTAAGGGGCATATTTTCCATTGGTTTAACATGCAGACAAACCCGGGCAAAATGTGTGTGTTAAATGCGAAACAAACGGAAAACATGAATGCAATCCCAGGTCGATATCTCGGTAATTTAGAGTCTGATCAGCACGGGATAAACACATGCGTGTATAAAAATGAACCGGCTGGCGTATACAATGTGGGTCGGCGATCAGCGCGTGGCACGTGCAAAGTAAATAGCGAAATAATTTAAATATCATGGTGTTACAACTTTGTTCCCGATTAATGTCCGAACTCGGAACCTATCGCATTTAAAGCGATGAAACATATGCAATTGTGTATACAAATGTACCGGCTTTATAATACATGTAAAGCTGAAACTTGCCCATCAGTATTTATGCATTTAAATCGACTTGGGATATATTGTTTTATTCTTCTCCTGATTACACCGCCATGCCGTCAAAGCCTGAGGGTGTTGAACGATACAAGTTATACAGCTGTGAAGCGCAGTCATTCCTGACCAATATCCACCGAAAATTTACGTGTATTTACAAAAAAGAGAAAGTTATAAATACGGTTTTAATAAAACGGTGTAATACCAATTTTGGTCGGCGTAATTCGGGTTGGTGAAGCTTGAAATAGCCACCGAATATTGGCTCCGAAGTAACTATTCTCGAAGAACATACTCCGCTTGAAACGCACTCCTGTTTGACGGATCACATGTTGATAGATGCAATTTTCGAACGATTTAGTGTAACCCCAAATAAGTTACCTAACTTTGACTTTATTTCATGACATTTTCCTCTAAGGAACACATTGTTTCGTCATCATCAGAAACGGCACAAACGACGACAACGACGTCGCCTTTTCGGACAGCGAAGCAAGCGGGAACCGCTTATGATCCTCTATCTCATTTGGAGGTATGTAGGATGACCCTCTACCAATATGAGTAACATCAAACGAAATGCTAGTTATTTACGAAAACCGAGGGATGGCATCGCCCCTTCCCTGCACTAGTGAGGGTTAAGGCCTACTCTAGCGGCTTTTTGAGGATCATTACCATCTGTAGAAGCCGTCTATCGAAATAAGATTGTGAAGATGGATTCCATGCGACGATCGAGAAAAAAAAATCCTTTTGAAAAAAAGAAGAAATCGAAGTATTTTTTCATAGGAATGCTTGTTTAAAGTGAGTTCGGTATTAATGCACAAGAAAGCGAATTCCGATGACCTCTATTTGGAATTTTAACGGAATTTGTTGCTTTTGACCCAAAAACAACTTGTTTGCTGTTTGCGCTCAGTGCCCTTTTCTCTTTTTGGGACGCAGTGGAAAATTCTTAAAATATGCACTGCGCTCCTACATTTCTGCAGCAAGAAGGCAGTAGAGACTTGTGGCTGGTATAAGTACGAAAAAAGTTAACAGTGATTTGCTGTGGCATGCTGCCGATAACAAACATGCCCTTTTTAAATAATAAAGCGAAGTTTATAACATAATCATCTTATCGAAAAAGCGAAATATTGGTGGCATCAGAAACTATTCACAAAATAATAAAAACGCTATTCGTGTTGAAGCTTTGTGTCAAATATATTTGTTTTCATTATAAAAGCTAATATACCTTTTAGACAAAATCCTTTAACCCGCGCCGTGCCGGGCGGGGGTGTTTACACCCCCCCCCCCCCCCCCTCAGGTGTTTCGAGGATAGCGAAAAAACGGCGGCGCGCAGCGCTGCCGTTTTTTGACACAGCTGTTCGAGCATCAATTGCGCACATTATGTAAAAAAAAAATGCATCGGGTCATCTCAGGTCAGGTCACCAGACCAGGTCACGTGACCCCACCTCCAAAAACTTGTGGTCGTACCACAGTCACAGTTTTTAGATGATCGGTTTTAAACTTACAAGATTTTATAAGGTCATATGTATCTACAATTTGTTTATCTTGAATTTTTTATATCAGCGACCTAAGGTCAGGTCAATTTCGTGACCTCCCCATTATAAGTCAATGGGGAAATATTCAAATGCTTCCTATTCCAAAGATACGCAAGATATCAGTCTAATTCCTTCTGGATCATGTTATTATAGGCCATTCTTGATGACCTGGGTGCCATTTTTGTTCTCTGACCCCTACAGGGTCAGCCGAGGTCATCCGAGGTCACCAACAGTTGTATGTCAATAACTCTCGACATAATGACGATAGAGAAGTGAAACCGACACCAATGTGTTTGTCTCGTCGAGGTACATCTTCCCATATGCAACATGACCTACTTGTGTCACCACATGACCTTGACCTTAGGTCAAATTGTTAAGTTGACTTAACAAGGTCACCATATATATATATATAACTCAAAGCGCCTTGACAATATAAACACAATGGCGTAAAGAGTTTTCCGTTATCTTTATTAAGTAAAAAGTTAATAGCAAAAACGATTTAGCAAAAAATCTGCATTTTTTTCTTTTTGACCTCTGAGCCTCAAATATTGACCTGAGATCAAATCTGAGGACACCTTAGCGATTACAAATTTCACTGGCTGGTGTTTTCTTTTTTCTGTTTCTTTCTAACTATCATCGTTTCTGAGATATATGGGAATTTCTGGAGCAATGTCCTAAAACAGGAAAATTTGACCTTTGATGACCTCTGGTGACCTCAATATTGGCTTTAGGAAAAAATATCTTAATACTTTCGAATGTGCTTCTCGAGAGCTTTCGAACACGCTTTTCTGCGTCTTTCTAGCCCTTTTAGTTTTCGAGTTGGAGGGGGGTCTAAACACCCCGCTCCCCGGCACGGCGAAGTTGGCGCCGAGCACCGGCACGGCGAGGGTTAATGAAATAAATGGAGTCATTAAGTTCTGTATTTTGGTTGGCATCTAGTTACAAGTATCACATAATCTCAGTTATGAGTTATATTCCTTCATATTTTCGTGGCATATTACAAATCTATTGTTAATTTAAAAGGTGATAAAATCAACACACATTCACTATATGAAAATGCATTGGGGAGACCATGCGAGCCAAATCTCAAGCAAATCTCAAGCGTCTCAAAGCGTTGGACTAGTAATCTTGACTCAATGCTGCCAGGCCTTGCAGCTGATACCGGATCCATGAACACTACAATGGTTCAGTCACCCTCATTCGTTTAACAATGCGCCATAAGGCGGGCGGTGCTCACGATTTGTGATACACTCCATCGCGATATGAGCCGATTCATTACAGTCGATGGCGCTAATAGCGATATCAGACATTCGGTTTTATTGGCTCGGAGCTGGTGCAGCCAGACACGTCATAAACACAACTATCGGTGAAGTGTGCCAGAGTCGTTCGATGGCTAGACGACGACGACCCCCGATCCGGAGAAGACGGCGACTGTATCAGAGCGATTACTGTGTCGTTTGGCATGGACAAAAAGTTCGATACACGCGGCGACAATACCAGACATCTGTATCGTATCAGAGCGATTACTGTGTCGTTTGAAATGGACAAAAAGTTCGATACACGCGGCGACAATAGCAGACATCTGTGAAGTGTTGGTTGACGGAACTGTTACGGAATGAATGGTACTTCTGACACTGAGGGACTGAAACAAGCTAATGGTTATGTTCAAGCCAGCAATGAACACAACGCAAGAAATACAACAGGACACTAATCCGCACTGAATGGTAGCGCTTTCTTTTTGTGGGAGCACTGAGATCCATAATCACCAGAATGATTTGTCAGCATCATCAACACAGATTTTCATATTTGATCAACAATCATTCAAACTAATGTGAATAATGCTCGTACGTTGTCCCTAGCACTGGCTCACCGCTGTCGCGTGCTGGTTCCCCTGGGCGAACAGTATTAAGCATTACGCCAACATTGCTAACTGGATCCCACTGACACGGCCGGGTGACCGGTACTCCGCACGGATGAGGCTCGCCAACAATATCCAGTCACGGACGTGACGTGACGCGCGACGTGTCGTGTCCAGTCACGGACGTGACGTGACCCGCGACGTGTCGTGTCCAGTTACGGACACCTGTTGCCGGCCGCGCCCCAGTTTGGTGGAGCTGTCATGTGATAGACAGGCGCGGGACGCGTGAGCTGGGTTTATTTTACATGCACATTGCACAGAGTGCTCCATCAGAACAGCGTGTTTCTGCAGGCTGGTGTGACAGTGAATCATGCCACCACTGTTGGCGCCAGCTCAGCGCGAGGTCTATAAACAATGGCGGTGGGCATCACACACACACACACACACACACACACACACACACACACACACACACACACACACACACACACACACACACACACACACACACACACACACACACACACACACACACACACACACACACACACACACACACACACACACACACACACACACACACACACACACACACACACACACACACACACACACACACACACACACACACACACACACACACACACACACACACACACACACACACACACACACACACACACACACACACACACACACACACACACACACACACACACACACACACACACACACACACACACACACACACACACACACACACACACACACACACACACACACACACACACACACACACACACACACACACACACACACACACACACACACACACACACACACACACACACACACACACACACACACACACACACACACACACACACACACACACACACACACACACACACACACACACACACACACACACACACACACACACACACACACACACACACACACACACACACACACACACACACACACACACACACACACACACACACACACACACGCGCGCGCGCACGCACACACGCACACGCACACGCACACGCACACGCACACGCACACCTTTAGTGCACACCTTTAGTGCACACATCACTCAACTTCAGACTACAAATCACATCACTCAACATCAGACTATAATCACATCACTCAACATCAGACTATAATCACATCGCATACGACATACGAGTAGGTGTGCCCAAGTCCATGGAATTAGCTCACAAATTAAAAACAATCAGAACTGGCGGCAATCAGAACTGGCGGCATATCAGAACTGGCGGCATATCAGAACTTGCGGCATATCAGAACTGGCGGCATATCAGAACTGGCGGCATATCAGAACTGGCGGCATATCAGAACTGGCGGCATATCAGAACTGGCGGCATATCAGAACTGGCGGCATATCAGAACTGGCGGCATATCAGAACTGGCGGCATATCAGCAAAAGGAGAATATCGGAGCATCGTACTGACGCGTCCAAGTGATGCAAACCTGATGAGAGTTGCAACAAACTGGCTCATTTAATTATAGTGCCGGCATTAGTTTGTTGCAACACTCATCATTCTGTCCAGCGTAGGCTATGATTGCAACACGATATGGAATGCTAATTACCAAACATTTGTATTATTATAGTATGTATGATAGTATGTTAGCCGGGGCCCGGGAACAGGGGGCAGCTGGGGCGAATGCCCCCCCCCCCCCCTCTCCCAACATCTGGACCGGGGGGGAGCGCCCCTCCCCCAACGTCGGCATGGCAGAAGTTTCCCTAAAAATGAGCTATTTCACATTTTCTTCACAGAAAGTTTTATAAAATATGAAAGCCTCCTTATGTCACTTTCATTTTGTGTATGGTTTTATTTTATAGCATGTCATATAAATATTATATAGCTTTGCTTTTATAGCAGTATCGTATACCTTTATTTTCCCTCCTTTTCCCTTTTCATTATATTCAATGAAATATAATTGAAACGTTTTTGTTTTTGTTTTTTTTAGTCCGAATGTTTTTGTATGGATGGATTTCCGAAGTCAGGACCCACGCTGTGCAGAGCTTGTTGCGCAGGTCCTGACCCCACCATCCGATTGCTCAATTCCTGTTGGCTGGCAGAATTTAGAGATTGGGTAAATTTGGTAGCAGTTGTCTGCTTGGTGCGTCGTGGTTAAAAGGACGCACCGACGGCGAGAAACATCTGCTGCATTTTGTTTATAAGTTTATCCCACGTCAACGTTACGGATGCGGTCAAATTGGCATGCGGCCCTCTAGCTGTCTCTCTGTCTCTTCCGACGGGGCGACAATTGCAAGTAAGAGTTGTCGTAAATGTCGTAGGTTACCGTGATACGGTTGAAGCGGTCGGTGCAGCCCACACTGGTGAGCTTCTTCAAGAAAGAAAAAAACGTCAGGCGTCAGGTACGAGTATTTTATCAGACGACAGGCGGGTTCACAAATGCATACGGTTCATAGTAGGAAACGGGGGAGGGGCATGACCCCCACTTTTGTTCATAAATTGTGTTTTTATGTTAACCCGCGCCGTGCCGGGGGCGGGGCGTTTAGACGCCCCCCCCCCCCTCCTCAAGGTTTTTCGAGGAAAGCGAAGAAAACAAACGTCGGAGTGCAGGGCCGCCGTTTTTGGCACAGCTGTTTGGGCATCAATTACTCACATTGTGTGAAATTATTGACCACTGGTCATCTCAGGTCAGGCCACCAGGCCAGGTCACGTGACCGGTCCCGTGACTCCGCCTCCAAAGAAGTTTGCGGTCGTACCACTGGCACAGTTTTTGGCCGGTCGGTTTCAAACTTACAGGATTTCATAAGGTCACAAGCAGCTACAGTTCGAATATCTAAGATTGTGTACATACGTGACTTAAGGTCGGGTCAATTTCGTGACCTCCCCATTATAAGTCAATAGGGAAATAATAAAATGCTTCCTATTCCGAGGATACGCATGATATCAGTCCAATTCCTTCTGGATCATCTTATCATAGGCTATCCTTGATGATCCAGGTGCAATGTTTGTTCAGTGATCCCTACAGGGTCAGCCGAGGTCATCTGAGGTCACCAACAACTTTGTCAACAACTCTCGATAGAATGAAGAAAAAAGTCGAAACCGACATACATGTGTTTGTCTCGTCGAGATACGTCTCCCAATATGCAACATGACCTACTTGGGTCGCCACTTGACCTTGACCTAAGTTTAAATTTCTAAGTTGATTTGCACTGGTCAGCATGGATGTGGTTTGAAGCGCCTTGATGAGACGAACACGATGCCGTCAAAATTGCTACCTCATCTTTATTAGGTAATAAGTTATTTTCGAAAACTTTTGGCAACAAAATACCCTTTTTGACTTTTGATGACCTCTAGAGCCTCAACTATTAACCTGAGCTAAACTTGTGTGACATTTCACTAATTGCATATTCAAGACCTTTCGATTAATTTTTCCCGTTTGTTCCTAGCTATCATAATTCCCGAGATATTTGGGGGTTTCTGGAGCGATGTCCTAAAACTGGAAAATCTGACATTTGATGACCTCTGTTTTTTTTTGTTTTTTTTAAATAAATTTAGTCCGAATGTTTTGTATGGATGGATTTCCGAGGTCAGGACCCACGCTAAGCAGAGCTTGTTGCGCAGGTCCTGACCTCACCACCCGATCGCGCAATTCCTGTTGGCCGGCAGAATTTAGAGATAGTGGTGGTCAATAGTGGTGACCTCACTATTGACCTGAACCAAAAAATGACCGAAATAGTTTCACAGTGATTTTATAGGATCTTTCGAACAGTCTTTTCGGCTTTTGTCTACCTTCCATAGGAGTCGAGTTCGTGGGGGAGGGGCGTCGAAACGCCCCCCCCCCCCCCCCCCCCCCCCCCCCCCTGCACGGCGAAGGTGGCGCCGAGCACCAGCACGGCGCGGGTTAATCTTCAATGAGGAAAATTTGAGAACGAAAAAGTGCACCAAGATGAGAAGTGGGAATTCTGGTAGATTTGTTTTCTCCCTCCCCCCCCCCCCCCCCAACTTTAAAATCGTTCCCGAGCCCCTGTATGTGACCAAATTACACCTGATTATTATGATAGCATCGTCTACGCGTTAAATATAGCCACATCACATTACATTTATACAGTGCATGCGATGACATCGACATCATGCGATGACATGACATCGATGACATCGACGACACATTTAAAGAGCCGTCCCCCATAAACACTCCACTTGCTGGTCCGAAACCGGGCACAGTTCACATCGCTGACCAGCCTCAGCAACATGGTGCAAAAACCGCTCAACAGCGCAGAAAAGATAGCATTCACCTACATGTTGGCCTGCTCGGCACCGCTCCTCCAGACGGCTGGTCCGAGGCCGGACATGTTTACTGAACAAGCAGCCACCCCGCCCTCAGTGGCGGGCTTTTGTTCCGCCGCAGCGGTAAACACGCCGTGCGCCGTTATCTGATGTTCAATGCGCCGCATTTGTCACGGCCTGCGCCGCGCCAAGTTGGCCGCCGACCGACGCCCACCAACCGGCGTGAGAACACCTCTGAGAACACCGCGGAACCTCTGAGTAAACGCCGAGAAGATTACTGGCGGTAATTAGGACGATATAAGATCATATCGATTACCTCGGGGTCGAGGGTTTGTGGTGGCTGGCTTGTCTAATCAGCTGAGCATTAGTGGGGGGCTTCTGTAATGGCTGGGCGGCGGTCATCTCGTTGTTACCGGTGCCCCGGCCGGCGGCTGGCGGGGAAGTAGCCCTTGCTCCCCGCCGAGGGGCGCCACCTGACACGGCGGGAGGTCGGCTGATGTCAGGTCTGTCCCGTGGGAATATCACAAGCCGACGGTGTCGTGGCACCAGTCTGATCCCTTGACAGGTGATCTGGTCGAGTCACCAGTCACCAGTTTGTTCGATTTGCAATATACTTATACTTCTCGCGATTTGCAAGTGTTCGATTCGCAAACAAGAGACCTGATGATGACAGTGATGTCGAAAGCTTGTCTATTTTAATTATTCATTTCACCACTAAAATACATATTTGGCATGTTATTGATCATTTTAACACAACTTTTGACAACAAGGCTTCATCGTTTCACCTAGCAGTTGAATTGTCAAAACGTATTTGTAACAACGTAAGTGCCTTACGCCCATAAATGTTTGAGTCTGAGTCAGAAATGTGAATGTTTTGTAATGCCTTTATGTTAATACTTCCCTCAATGTTGATCAATTGTAAATTATTTGCCTAACCTTTTGCGGAGATCCATGTATGTCACTAAGCAATACTTGATCCAGCAGAACCCAACAGCAATGCACCCACGATCTCACAGCAGCAATGCACCCACGCTCTCACAGCAGCAATGCACCCACGCTCTCACAGCAGCAATGCACCCACGCTCTCACAACAGCAATGCACCCACGCTCTCACAACAGCAATGCACCCACGCTCTCACAACAGCAATGCACCCACGCTCTCACAGCAGCAATGCACCCACGCTCTCACAGCGCGGCTGCTATTAAAAAGGAAATAAATTAGGAAATATACATAAATTAGGAAATATACATAAATTAGGAAATAAGACTGCTCCCACACACTGGGCTGATTCAGCGCACACTGGGCTGATTCAGCGCTGTAGTGACCACAATGCAAACAGCTGTCAAGCACCAGCGGGAGGCGAACGCCACACACTGGGCTGATTCAGCGCTGATTCAGCGCACACTGGGCTGATTCAGCGCACACTGGGCTGATTCAGCGCTGTAGTGACCACAATGCAAACAGCTGTCAAGCACCAGCGGGAGGCGAACGCCACACACCGGGCTGATTCAGCGCTGTAGTGACCACAATGCAAACAGTCCCACACACTGGGCTGATTCAGCGCTGTAGTGACCACAATGCAAACAGCTGTCAAGCACCAGCGGGAGGCGAACGCCACACACTGGGCTGATTCAGCGCTGTAGTGACCACAATGAAAACAGTCCCACACACTGGGCTGATTCAGCGCTTTAGTGACCACAATGCAAACAGCTGTCAAGCACCAGCGGGAGGCGAACGGAGGTGTGGGAACACGCCTGATTCAGCGCTGCAGTGACCACAATGCAAACAGCTGTCAAGCACCAGCGGGAGGCGAACGGAGGTGTGGGAACACGCCTGATTCAGCGCTGCAGTGACCACAATGCAAACAGCTGTCAAGCACCAGCGGGAGGCGAACGGAGGTGTGGGAACACGCCTGATTCAGCGCTGCAGTGACCACAATGCAAACAGCTGTCAAGCACCAGCGGGAGGCGAACGGAGGTGTGGAAACACGCCTGATTCAGCGCTGCAGTGACCACAATGCAAACAGCTGTCAAGCACCAGCGGGAGGCGAACGGAGGTGTGGGAACACGCCTGATTCAGCGCTGCAGTGACCACAATGCAAACAGCTGTCAAGAACCAGCGGGAGGCGAACGGAGGTGTGGGAACACGCGTGCTGCCGGGCACTGAGACAAAGCGTGATGCCAGCTGATGCCTCTATCCTCCTCCGTCACTCGCGATTAAACGGTGTGCTGCGGCGCGGAATGGCCAGTTATCGGCCGTATCGGACGGTGTGTGGCGCCACTTGTCCGGGTACTGTTTACTGCTGACGGTCAAATCACTCCGCCCGCTGTGGTGAATTGCTGATAACGATGTGTTTGTGGGGAATTGAGACGCCACGAAAACATGTACACAGGCGGAATTGGTGTTGCACGTGGACGTGCGTCGCGGTATAAGGTTGGAAGTGTCCGTAGTGACAGGAAAAGATGCGGGTGGCTACTGCCAGTAGCCACTAGTGACATATCATCATACGGGGGATACAATGGAAAATAGTCCCTGAATAACTCGCGTTGTGAAACATTCACTCAAGTACCTGACGGCATTGTGGTATATTATTGCATAATAGTGGTATACCACTCGCAAATAGCATACACTGACAAACATAAACGTCACAACGTCAGCGACAAGCAAGATTACAATCCAGAAAGTTGAGAATGTTTATATCATTGATAGTATCGCTCACGGTAGTTTATCGCCCGGCAGCCGTCTCAGGCATCTGACGGGCGGAAGCCGCCGGATTCTCTCTGTTGATTCTGCGGTCGGCGGGGGTCCCGATACCGTATTCAATTAGGGGTGGTCCCGCCCCGGCCCCGATGGGCCATATATTCAGCTCTCGGTCACAAGTCACGGTCGATTAGCGAGCTCCAGTGATCGTTACGCGCCGTAAAGGCGGTCCGGCATGCCTCACCCGAGCCGCCTCGAACCATCTCGAACCACCTCGGAGCCGCCTCGAACCACCTCGGGCCGCCTCGAACCACCTCGGAGCCGCCTCGAGCCGCCTCGAACCACCTCGGAGCCGCCTCGGAGCCGCCTCGGAGCCGCCTCGGAGCCGCCTCGGAGCCGTCTCGAGTCGCCTCGAACCACCTTGGAGCCGCCTCAAGCCGCCTCGGAGCCGCCACGGAGTCGCCTCGAACCACCTCGGAGCCGCAGCAGCCGTAGCAGCGTCGCAACAGCGCAGTGTCAGCCTCCTGGGGACTGTTTGCTCACGAGTTACCGGCCAATAAGCTGTGAAGCTGTGATGGGTCGAGGTCGTCCGCACGTTGTCGCCGGAGTCTTGTTAACCATTCCAGCTGTGAAGTGGTGTTTACAAAGACGGCCTGTCAAGCAAACAGAGATTGTCTGAGGATTTCCGGAGCTTGTGGTCGAGGTTGACGGGATGAGTGTTTACAGTTTGCTTTGCGGAGGTGAGTTAATCGAAAGCCGCAGCATCAACTAACACAAATTAGGGACAAGGTGAGCTCAGGCTACCTCCTACCTCCAGGCAGAGGAGAACCCTACCTCCTAGCTCCTATCTCCTAACGAAAGAGAAGTTACCATTTCGATATGATTGTATCATTGGTATGAGCTGAATTCAGGTACTTTTCATGGAAATATTCGAAGCTGTAGCTTCTGTGTGTATATAGTGTTTCTCATTAGAAAACAAATGCAGTTGGAGAGTGTTAAACTGTTAAGAGCAGAGATGTTGAAAATATGTTCTTATCACCAGACACCGAAGGCAAAGAATTAACCGATTCACGACCCAATGACCTTAAAGTTGAAGTAGGTGCTCTCTCCCTTCCCTCTCTCCCTTTCGCTTACCCTTTCTCGAGGACGCCAGTCCAGCTGGTTAACGGAGTAATTTATGTTCTGCCTGTTTCGAAATGATTTGCAGCGTGAAGTTTGAATTATGGCGATGCATCTAAGAGGCCATTTAGCCGTATATCGTCCTGTCACGTGATTTAAACGCTCTAACCAAGCGGGAAGCAGATGTTCGAAAATACATTTGCGCTTCAGCTTTTGTTCCATGTAGTAAATGAGCTACATCAGTAGGTGGGC